>PVKS010034143.1:0-21158 GCA_004027875.1 Aplodontia rufa | reverse complement strand
TGTGTGTGTGTGTGTGTGTGTGTGCGGCTAGAGATAGACGTGACTTTGATCTTTGAGTCCCTAAATGATGAAGTAACCAGCTTCTAGGGACAAGGTGCTTTCTGTTTTCTTTTTATTTTTTAGGTAGGGAAGGAATTTTTGAGAATGGAGAGAGAATATAGGAATTCTTAATTTCATATATATATATGTTTAATGTTTTAAAAATTAAATACATAATTTAAAAATTAAAAATTACATAATTTTATTTTAATTAATTAGTTAATTAATTTTGTGATGAGGTCTCGGTATGTTGCCTAGCCTGATCTTGAAATTGTGCCTTAGCCTCTAGAGTAGCTAAGACTCCAGGTGAGCACCGCTGCTCCTGATTTCAGTTTGTTTCTTTCTTTATTTTAAAGAGAGAGAGAGGGACAGTGAGAGAAAGAGAGAAAGACAGAATCAAATTTTTATTTAGTTTTTCATGCAGCTTTTGTTGCTCCGACACTGCTGTGTACCTGGTGCTGGGGTTTGAATCTGCATCCTTGCACATGCCAGGTAAGTGCTGTAACTGTTGAGCCATTGTTCCAGCCCCTATTTATTTATTTACTTATTTTTTAAAAAGAGGGACATAGAAAGAGAAAGACAGAATCAGTTTTATTCAGTTCTTCATGTGGCTTTCATTGCTCGGATACTTCGTTGTGTCTGTGGTGGTGGGTTTGAACCCGCGTACTCACACATGCCAGGCAAGAGCTGTAACCGCTGAGCCACCACTCCAGCCCCCTTATTTATTTATTTATTTAAAGAGAGAGAGGGAGCGAGAGGGGAAGAGGAAGGCTGAGAGGAGGAACAGCACCAATTTTGTTTATTTTTCCATCTCGTTTTAGTTTTTCAGACACTTAATTGTGTATGTGGTTCTGGGCTCTGAACCCGGGTCCTTGCACATGCCAGGCAAGCGCTCTACTGCAGAGCCACTGCACTAGACCTTTATGTTTATTTTATTTATTTTATTTTTTTCAGGGCTGGGGATCGAACTCAGGACCTTGCGTGTGCTAGGCAAGCGTTCTGCCACTGAGCTAAATCCCCAACCCTTAAGTTTATTTTTTAACTGATATATAAAAACATAAAAATTGTACATATTTATGGCATACCATGAGATGTTTTTATATGTATAAATATTATGCAATGTTCATTTTACTATTATTTACTTTTTTTTTCTTTTGCTATGCTGGGGACTGCACCCAGGGCCTGGTAGATAGTGCTCTGCCACTGAACTGTATTTCCAGCCTTCTGTGTGATGTTTATATAAGGTTAAACATACCCATCTACTCATTTATCACATTTTTATGGTGAAAACATAAAAATCTATCCTTTCAGCTTTTTGAACAATATAGTACACTACTGTTGTCTATAGTTACCTGGCTGTACAATAGCACACCAGAACTTTTTGGTCCCATCCAACTGTATCTTTCTACCCATTGGTCAATCTCTCCCATCCCTTCCTCCCCCACTATATTTCCTAAATATTTTGACAAGAAAAAAATTAATAATTACCTGCCCATTTGCTTCATTTTGTTTGGATTGACGCAGGTGCAAAGGATTCTGTTGTTCCCACAATTCCAGAGGCGATTGTGATGACCAGGAACAGGGGTATTAGGGCAGGCCCATCTAGAACAGTGGAGAATTTGAGGAGGTTTTGAGAAACAGGACTTCAGGTGAGGCATGTCGGGGGTAAAAGAAGGTTAGATATGGATTGGAGCTTAAAAAAAAAAAGAAGAAAGAAATAGTGCCCTCCTGCCACCATCTAAATGTGGACTTCTCCCAGGAGAGAAGAGTTAAAAGACCTGACTTCTTATTAATGGTCCTTTAGTCATTATATTTTATCTTCCTGGTCTTTGTGACAACTCCCATTAAGGCTTTCCTGCTGGATTATTAATGAGGAAGAGTACATCTGGACAAGTAATTGTGGCTAAAGGATGTTTAAATACCATGACTGTAATTAAATAATACACACAAGAATGAAGGATTACATCAAGCTCATTAACTTATGAAATGTTTGGGAACTCTACACTTAAGTCAATGTATTATTGCTGATCATGAATCTATGTGTTGTAGTAGTTTACATAGCGGTAGCAAGGACTTTATGGAGTTGAATAAACACAACCATTTGAATAGCACGGTTGAAGCTATGCCCTACATTTATTAATATGTAAATCATGTTTTACATAGCAGCATAACACAAGTCCATATGTTTGCTATGAGAACCCTTACCAAGCCTCAAAATTTGAAACAACTCTAATTTCATTGTCTAAGTGGGCTTTTGAATTGGGTGTAATGATGCCCATGTGGATTACCCATTTTCAAATTGTCTAGGATTTTAAATTAGTGTCCATATAAGTCCATGTCTTGTAACATTCCTAAGCATTCTCTGGGCTCTACTATAATTTTCACATTATTATCTCATATTTTGGTGTTAACAGGAATGGTAAAAGTTTTGAAGTTTTAATTTCAGTTTTTCCCACTGCTCAGAATTTGATGATATAAAATGAAAAGAGGTTTCCATAGTTGCTAATATCCACCAGATTTTGTTCCAAAGCATGAGCTTTAGTAGACTTTTGAATTAAATCCACATTCTCCACCCAAGCCTAGTGATATAATCCAATAGTTCAAAGATAGGTATGCCATAAACAGCTATAGTTAAATAATCTAAAAAAATTTTAAAACATGGAAATACAATAAAACAAGAATTGATCACTTTATAGTGGAATACTCTATAAACTGTCTGCATTGGAAACATGTGGTGAGTTTTAAAACATCTGAATTCTATAATTCTAAAGTGTACAGTTTATTTGAAGGCAGACACTCTCCCCACATATGTAAGAATACAGGTTAATGCAATTTCTGCTGTTCCAATTTTGCATTCATCTATTTATTATTAATTATTGTTATTATTATTTTTTGATGGTGGTGTGGGTTGAGCCCAGGGAATGTGCATGCTGGTCAAGTGCTCTACCACTGAGCTACACCCCCAGCCTCATCTACTTATTCTTTTAAAATAATTTTTTAATAGAAAGATGTAACAAATATATTTACCTCAGCTAAGCATTTCATCATTCAGTACTAAAGTGCTATTGTAAAGAGATTAGTTCTATAAATCTTGCTACTCTAAGATTAAAATCACACATTGACATAGTATCAAATAATAATAAGAAACTATTTAAAATATATACATAGCATAGGACAGTAACACAGTCTTTAACTTTTAATGATAATTAAAAATTTTATGGTATGCCAGTTTATCATAGTGGCATATGTGAGATAATTTCAGGAGCTGAAGTTTCTCAGTCATTTTACAATGTAATGTTGGCATAATCTCACTTAACAGAAGCTGTATTACCCCCTGTGTATAAGACCATTGAACTCCTAACCACTGTGAAAAATGCTGGCTGTAGATTATATTGTTTTATAATCAAATAATTCACTTTATTTTCTGGGTTGCCTAGAAAGCTTTGTGTGCATAAATGATGTTAAATAGCCTGGGTAGAGAAATAGAGCCAAGCTAATGGAGTAGTGAAAAGGTTAGTTTCATTTCTTGGATTACTTTTTTTCAAGAAGGACTTTTTCATGTTCTTTTTTTTTTTTATTAGAGATACAATTATACAATTATAGGGGTACAGTTGAGGGGGAAACGTTATCAAACCATAAGTAACCAAGGTATATATACTTTATTATCCAGGGGTAATGCCAAAACATGGATGACCCCTTTGGGTTTCACCTGCTGCAGTTTCCCCCAGAAGAACTCATGCGTTAAATGGGTATCTCGTGGAGGAATGACATCGGCTTCTGGGATGGTTCCCCCCTATTCCCACTCTCCAGTCTCCTATGAGTTCTTCATATACCCTCCCCCTTCCCCATCCTCCTCCCTACACCTCTAAGTATCCTAGGGAGCCATCCCCCTATTACTCTGAGAGTCATACAGTTTGAAGTATTGTTAGGTTAGCCATCTACCCTACTGCTTCCCCATGTATTCTAGCTTCCACAGATGAGAAATACCATTCGGCCCTTGAGTCTCTGAGATTGGGATACTTAACTAAGCATAATTCTTTCCATCTCCATCCATTTGATATCAAAAGCCATATCATCGTCTTCTCTAATGGCCGAGTAGTATTCCATTGTATATATGTACCAAAGTTTTTGTATCCACTTGTCGAGTGAGGGGCATCTGGGTTGGTTCCATAGTCTAGCTATAGTAAATTGAGCTGCTATAAACACTGAGGAAGCCACATCGCTATAATACGCTGATTCTAACTCTTTTGGGAAAATTCCCAGGAGTGGAATAGCTGGGTCATAAGGTGGTTCCATCCTTAATTTTTTTGAGGATTCTTAAAAAAAAAGTACAATGAAACTCTTAAGTGTTGATTTTAGATGCTGCTATCTCTGCCGTTATGGTATTTTGTTCTTATTTTCTGTTTTTTCCTCCTTCGCCATCCTTTTCTCCTTCAAAATGAATAGTTTTTTTTTAAAATTGCATTTTGGAATTTTGGAGTCACAACAAAAGGAAGCACATAGTGAAAGTGTTGCTGCCCCGACCCCCACCTGGGTTCTAGGTTTGTTCCTAGGAGGTTTTGATATAATGCTATATCATCACCATTGTGTATGGAGGGTGTTCTCCACGCTCAGCACTGGTCTCTGATTGTGTCTTTGTGTCAACCCTATCTCAAGATACTTAATGCAGGTTGCGTATCCCTTATCTGAAATAACCAGAAATATTTCAGATTTTGTAGTTTATTTTGGAGTTTTGGAATTGCATAGATGCTACCCACTGTGTATCCCTACCAAAAAATCTTCAAAATCGGATACTCTGAAATCTGAAACTTTTGGAGGAATGACATGATACCCCAAAAGTTCTGGAACTTGGAGCAGTTTGGAGTTTTGGATCACAGGGATGCCAAATCTGTTCTGATCCTGTTTTAAATATGAGGCTACTGCTGGGCATGGTGGTGCATGCCTGTAGTCCCAGTGAATTGGGAGGCTGAGGCAGGAGGATAGCAAGCTCAAAGCCAGTTTCAGCAATTCAGTGAGGCCCAAGCAACTTAGCAAGACACTGTGTCAAAATAAAAAGGACTGGGGATTTCACTCAGTGGTTAAGTGTTCCTGAATTCAATCTCTGTACCAAAAAGCAATAAAAAATAAAAAAAATGAGTCTACTGAGACTTGAAGAGGTGAGGAAAACCATTGCAAATGTCCTCCAGTGAGTGAGGGATGAAGCTGGGATATGAATATGCTTTTGACTCTGAGGCTGGGCTTTTTAGAGTGTGTGAACTAGCAGGAGGTTACTACCATGGATCTATTTTTGATCCAGGAAAAGCCACTGTGCTGTAAGTATGCTTATAAGCAAAGGAAATACAAAGTAGTGCCTAACTCTTGACTGCAAAAAGAAGCAAAAATTACTCTGCATTTAAAAAATAAAGGTTGTAGCCTGGTGTGGTGGTGCAGACTTGTAATCCCAGTAGCTGAGGAGTTCAGTCGAAGCAGGGGGAATTGCAAGATCAAGCCAGCTTCAGCAATTTAGGGAGGCCCTAAGCAACTTAGTGTGACCCTGTCTCAATATTAAAAAAAAAAAAAAAAAAAAAAAAGGCCGGGGATGTTGCTCAGTGATTAAATTGCTCCTGGGTTCAATCCCTAGTACCACTCCTCCCCAACTCCCTTCCCCCAAATCCTACCAGGTGATAAGATTTCCTGCTGAGAAAAATAAAGCTTAATTTGAATTAATTTTTTTCTGTCCCTTGTAGAAATAAAGGCCCAGCATCATACGTTGGTCCATTTTATTAATGAAAAAAATAAATGCAATATAATACATTTAGAAAATTTGCTTAAATTACAGCAAACCACAGTCAGACTTTTTTTTTTTTTTTTAAAGAAAGAGGGACAGTGAGAGAGGGGTGGGGAGAGAGAAACAACTTTATTTAGTTTTTCATGTGGCCTTTGTTGCTCCAACACTCAGTGGTATATGCAGTGCTGGGATTCAAACTTGGGTCCTCTCGCATGCTAGGCGAGCACCATAACCACTGAGCCACTGCATCAGCCCTAAAGCCATCCCTTTTAAGCCAGGAATAATCTTGCCTGCAAGGATACTATTTATTATGCCAATGGAAGTAAAGACTGAAATAGCCATTATGGCTTCAACACACTTTTTTATTTCATGGGTTTTAATAGAGATGAGGGAGAAATAATCACGCTTGGCCCAGTCTCCTTTGTGCAGGAGGTGGCTGCGTTTTCCCAGGAGGCCCTTCTGGGTTTCACATGTGCACTCCCACACCCCTGCAGGGTCGAGCCTCTCTGGGCCACCCCCAAGTGGGAGCAGTGTAGTTTTGAATGGAAGCTATGGATAACTAACTGCTCATTTTCTGGAATTCATTTTGTCCCTATGAGCCCTGTTGGCAGTCTAAAATTTCCCCATCATTTTGGGCTTTCCCTGATGCATTGGTTGTTTCTCTTTGTTTTCTTCTGTTCCAACTTACATAGTAAAAATTTGTCCAGTCACATAGTAAAAATTTGTCCAGTGAGATATTTTGTTTAAAATCTAGGGCTCTTGGAGTGGTAGGGAGCTTGTCTAGCAGGTACAAGGCCCTGGATTCAAATCTCATTACCAATAAAATAAAAGTCCGAGGCCACCAAAACCCTGCTTAATGTTTTTGGCTACTTGGAAGAGCACTGTGAGGACCTGTGAGCACTCAGGAGTTGTGGAGTAGTTTTAAGCCTATGGGTAAAGGAAGACACAAGGTGGCTTCACGTTGGGTTGTTGATTGATTTGGCCGATTCCTTCCCTTTCTCCTCTACTCTGCTCTCTTGATGTACTTTACAAGCAGTTGGAGAAGATGGATTCCGCTCTACTAATCTCTATGAATTCAGTGTTTTAAATTGTGTTTCCAACTATATGGATGTGAAAGGGGCATCTATATTTTGGTGATGTATAGTTTGCCGTCTGTCCTCTGGATCTGAATGCCAGCAATGGAAGAATGCCAAATGCCCTTATGTGTACTTGATTACAGTTGTCTCTTGGTATCAGTAGGAGGTTGCTTCCAGGACTCCTCTCAAATGCTGAAATCTGCCCATGTTCAAGGCCCTTTGATCAAATGGTCCAGTATCGATCGTATAGAACCTTCCTATAGACTTCAAATCATCTCTGGATGGCTTATAGCACCAAATACAATGCAAAAGCTCTTTCAGGAATTGTTATGCCATAATGTTTAGGAAACAGCGACAAGAAAAAAAGTATGTATGTGTTCAGTGCAGATACATTTTTAATCCAAATATTTTTGGTCTGTAATTCTTTGAATCCATGCATGTTGAACCTACAGATAGGGGGTATTTGTTTTCTTTTTCTATAAGGTGCCAGGAGGACAAGAGCAAAGTAAATACTTTTGAAAAGTCATTTTAGTGTTTGTTTTTTTAAAAGACCATCTAGGAAGGTATTGATTTTAAAAGTTTCAATTGATTGGTGGTAAGAGCAAAAAGGCCAATAAACTCCATTGCCTTCACTCTCCAAGGGCCAGCTTCAGTGCACACATTTCTGCCTGGAGTGTGTTCATGGGTTTGGGATGTGATACGTATGTTATTTCTGGTCATTCATTCTGGTGAGCCCCAGGCTGTGGGATTAAATGGGACCCTGGCTTTTGTACAGCTTAGGTGGAGGGAAATGCAAGACATTTGAAAACACAGGGGACATTTTTTTTTGCTTTGGAAATGTAGGAATAAGTATAGCTTTTCTTGTGGCATCTATATGTTTAGCTGTGTGTGGCTTTATGAGTCAGGGGACTCTGCTATTTAAATTTAAGTGCTCACCATGTAATTGCTACAGTAAAAATGAGAACGGTCCAGTACCTTCGTTATCCTTTGTGTATAGTAATTGGCATGTGGAAGAGTTTTCCTAGAGAATATTAGAATCTTCTGTACTTCAGTCTTTATGAATAAGAAATTGGAATGTTATTAAATTGATAGAGTTAAGCAGCTTTTGCCAAATGCATCAAAGTGGTGAAAATGGGTTAAAAATCAATATTTTCTCATCAGGGTTATACAGGTTGACTATCCCTAATCTGGAAATCCAAAAGTTGAAGTGTTCCCAAATTCAAGCTATTTTGAACACCAGTCTGACATCACCAGTGGAAAATTCCACACCATGAAACTTTTTTTCCCCCCACAAGGATATTATATGAAATTACCATCAAGTTAGGTGTAGAATGTGCATTTGAAACACAAATGAATTTTGTGTTTGGACTTGGGTCCCATACCCAAGATGTCTCATTATACGTCTGCAAATATTCCAAAATGTAAGAAAATTTAAAAAATCTGAAACACTTCTGGTTCCCAAGCATTTTGGGTAAGAGATACTCATCTTAATGGCATATCACTGTTAATGTAGAAAATAACTAATTTTGCAGCAGATTTATTTCTCTCCTTTTTTTTTCAAACAGGAAAAACTAACCCAAGAGTGTGTATTCAGAGAACAGTTTGAAGAAAACTGGTATAACACATACTCATCGAATCTATATAAACACGTGGACACTGGAAGGCGATACTATGTTGCATTGAACAAAGACGGGACTCCACGAGAAGGGACCAGGACTAAACGGCACCAGAAATTCACACATTTTTTACCCAGACCAGTGGACCCCGACAAAGTACCTGAACTATATAAGGATATTCTAAGCCAAAGTTGACAAAGACAATTTCTTCACTTGAGCCCTTAAAAAAGTAACCACTCTAAATGGTTTCATGCGGTGGGTTCTTATCGATTAGCTGTGTCATCACCTCAGCTCCACTGTTGCCAAATTTTGTCGCATGCATAATGTATGATGGAGGCTTGGATGGGAACATGCTGATTTTGTTCTGCACTTACAGGCTGGTCCTCCTGGAGGACCGCCTAGGCCACTTGCTTGACTTATCCTGAAAGAAGGGGAGAGGGAGGCTGAGTGAGAGGGGTGTGAGTGTGCGAGTGGGTGAGGAGCAGGGGACTTTGGAGAGAAGGAACGCAAAGAGGACAGCGGCCTGATGCATGCTGGGAAATAGACACGCTTTTACATTTCGATCAGTTGTGATTCATCCTGTATCAGCACAGCTGCCATAGTTCGACTCATCAGGAATTTTTTTTTTTTTTGGCTGGTGGCCTGAGCAAGGGTATGCTGCATTTTCAAAGAAACGGAGGGTGCAGTCTTAAAAGACTTTTTCGGTTAATTCTCACTGGTGTCATTCCAGTGAACTTAAAGCAAAGACCTCTTAGTTAAAAAAGAAAAAAAAAAGAAAAAGAAAAAAAAAGGAAAAAATAAAAAGAGAAAAAAGAAAGAAAAAAAGAAGAAAAAAGGAAAAAAGAAAAAAAGTTAAATTTATTTATAGAAATTCCAAAGGCAACATTTTATTTATTTTATATATTTATTTATTATATAGAGTTTATTTTTAATGAAATATGTACAGGCCAGATAGGCATTTTGGAAGCTTTAGGCTCTGTAAGCATTAAATGGTAAAGTCCGCTATGAACCTGTGGTAAATTCATGCAAGTAGCTATAACGGTGCATGGATATGAGAAATTCTAATGACCCTAATGTACTAAAGGCGACAATCTATTTGTGCCCATATTATTGTAAACTTATGCACATTGCTCATGACACTGAGTATTCACTCTTCAGACTGCTTGTTTCATAGCTTATCCCAGAGGATTAAAGACAAACTGGGTCTCAACCTTTTATTCTGTGTCTGTAATTTTCCTCTTTCACAATGACTTCATCACTGTAACTTCATGGTTGGAAAAGATGAGGGTTGGTATATGTCTTACTTGTTTAAATCTGTTGCAAAATATACCAAAGCTGAACAATAACTACGCTTTTCATTTTAGCCCACCTCCAGAACCAGAGGACTAATATCAAACATTGTACTGATTTAGAATTCTCAAATGAGGAAGAAAAAAAAAAACCTTATATAGCTCAGAATTTTTTTTTTAAAGAGACAAGAGTCAGATGAACAGGATCATTCTTGTAAAGTTTTTATTTGTGCACTTGGCTATCAAATATGGAATTATATAAGTACCATAGGGGTCATTGTCACATCTTTTATAGACAACTGCTTTCGGAGTGAACTGTCATAATTACATGGTAATAGCACCCTTCAGGAAAAACCTGCAACATGAAACCAATAAATCTTTATCAATAATGACAACGAGGGGGAAGTATACTCATCGACTGTGTTTTGTTTTAAAAAATGGTCTTCACAATCACTCAATTACTTTTTAGAGGGAAGGTTACTATATAGAATATCTTTTTCAAAGCTTTTATAATATTTTATGCTGAAAAGCATAAGAATACATATTTCTTTGGTAGCAATAATTCTGGAACTTGCCCTAGGGCAAGAGAAACTATTTCTTACTATATACTAAGGTCAAAAGAGTCAAATTCTTAAAGCAATATCTCAGAAAAAGGAATCTATAACAAATTCTCATCCACACATAACACTTTCTAGCCAGTTACGCTGGGAAATTGAAAGTGACAGTTAAAAATGTGTTGGGATTTATGTAACTAATTTTCAAATTTAATATTCCAATTTTGTTTTGCTCGGATGCACATTCTCTATGAAAAATAAGAGCATGTCACTGGCAAGCTTAAGCTGTTATGAACGAGAAGCGCATGACTTTCTGTCGTGAGTGAACACACGTAGCCTTCTATGGTCCAAGTTGGAGTATGCGGTAATGCACTCCTGCTGAGGTGCATTAAGGAGAAGCAAAGTCTAATATTTGGAATTGAGAAATGTCTTGGAGGGAGGGAACAGAAGCACTGTAAAATAGTTGATTTATAATAAAGATCAGAATGTCCTCTTCATTTATTTTCTTGAGATTTTTTTTCCCCTTTACTTTCTAAACAGAAATTACATTTAATTCTAAGAAGTACTGTTCTTATTTATTATTTAACCCTTTGTTGCTGCTAAAATGTGCACATATTCAGGCTTTAGTTTTTCCAAAAGGCATTTAGTTTTTTCGTTTAATTTTTGGTTTTTTTTTTTTTTTGGCTGAAAAAGATTAAACATTTGACCACAGAGAAGAATCAAGTTTCTAGGATGCCATAGGTATAATATTGAGCACTGGAGAAATTGATTTTAGAAGACAGCCAAAAGTATTCTTAAAGTAACATGAGACTCCAGAAAATTGGACTAAAAGAAGGAAAAAGAATTGTGAAAAAGACTAAAATCTCCATGTGTTCCTAGAAAAATGCTACTTTAAAGTCTACTTTTGGAGTTATTTTGTTTTGGTACCTTTTATTTTATTTTTTTTTTAAGAAAAGCAAAATGTTATATGCTTTTGGCAATTGATAGAATAAACTGTAACGGTCTGTAAATAGATAAATATTGACTTAAGCAATTTATGTAAATAGGCCTTCTGGGAGAGTAGATGGCTCAGGGTTTTGATGTGGGCATTGTCCTGTTGGGCGGTAGAGTTATCTACTCATGGGTTTGCATCCGGTTCTTGTCATAAGAGACCCAAGAGCCTCCTGGATAGCAGCCCTGAGCCACTGTGGAATGAGTAGCTGCAATTTCATAAACAGATGCTCAGATAGCCAAACCACAATCTTGTTGGTGCCAACACTTGCACCGTGGTCAAAGACTTACCCGGCATGGACTGAACCACCTTCCCATCTGTCATGCAAATGTCCCCAAGCAGTGTTGAAGGACATGCCAGGTCAGTGTTGGGGAACCTGCCCTGCCAGGTCCTGTTTTGTAGATAAATGAATGGCTTCCGTTGATGGTGTTTTCCTTCTATTTCATCTCATTAACACTACAACATTGTGTTATTTACTTGATAATCTGTAATTGTATGTAAATACATACAGGATTATGTAATTTGTGTAAATACAAAATTACAGACTTTTGAAAAGTGGTATTTTTTTTTTTTTATTTGCTGTTCATTTTGGAGCTGCTTCAGATTCTGTGCCTACAAGAACCGATGGAATTTAAAAAAACACTCTCCTTGCTCTGATAGCTGTGTATATATTGGGTTGGGAGGTGTGGGGACTGGAGGGGAGAAACAAACACACCCAGATGTCTTTTCTTCTCTGTAAGTATTTGATGAAGAACTAAATAATCTGGGATGAAGTTTTGTGAACTCGCAGCAGGCAAAATGCGGAGCGTGCGCACATGTTCGAGGATGAGTGAATGGACAAAGGCATATTGTTCAAGGTCAAATTCTGTTTGCTGCATCATTTGACCTTGAACGTGCCAAATTTAGATCTACTGTGCGTGGTCACTTGCACGAAACGAGTGATGAAGTGGGGGATTGGGGGAATATGCTGGATGGATTGAGAAGATGTATTCACCACCAAACCCTCTCAAGTGTGTGACTGTATGGTCTACACAATAACAGAATACCCACATACATCCATAGGCATTCACATTTTTAAGGCGACATTTTATTCTTAAAAGTGGAAAGGGGAAGAATTATAACAGAAAATTGTCCTTTAGTACACAGTCTAAAATTCAGGGACTTGGGTTTGTAGAATGACCCTGGTCACAGAAAGTTTGGTCAAAAATGTGTGAACAATGGGTTAAGAGTGTGATTTCATTTTTGTTCTGGTTTGTTTGTTTGTTTTACTCGCAGGCCCTAAGGGATCTTAGAAAGTAGTTTTCATATGACCTTTTCTTCATCAGAAACGGGCATGCAGAAAGAAGTAGACTCTTTTATGATTTTCTTTGGGAAGAAAGTGAAACCGAGTGTTCTTAATGTGTTTTCTCCTTCTTGCTGCATCTCCACCAGCTGTCAGGTTGCTAGACAGACATCTGGTTCTTAGGTCAGACAATTATTGTGAGGCTTCTTTGCTATTTTGGCAAATCGTACAGGAGAAAATTCTTACTTAGAATTCTCTTTGTTTTCTAAGTATACTTCAGCTTACATTCTGAAAAAAAATTTTTAAAAATTTAATTTTAATTAAAAAATTAGTAGACTTTCTAGATATCTAAAAAAGTACTTGGAACTGGCCCTTGTTTCCTCCTTCCCCCCATTGGAAGGTCCTTTTAATTATGTTTGTGGTTTTGATTATGATTTACATTGATATGTGCTGAAATTTAGCACCAGGAGCTAAGGAGTTAAAAAAATGTATAATATGAACGTCCAGAGCTGAATAACTGGTTCTGCCCTCCTCACGCATGGCAAGGGCAAACATTATTGATAAAGCTCCAGCTTGGAGAAACTTCTTTCTAAAAACACAAATGCAGGTTTTTTCATAGCCATTTTGTGGAATGTTGCAAAACTTTCCATAAGCTCCATTTGGTCACTGCCTCTGGCTTCCGGAGTACGTATGTGTATATGCACAGTGGTGGTACCTGACAGCACTATGAGACTGATTTATTTATTGTACTAATAATATGAAGGTGTTTCCTTCTTATTTGCAAGAACAGTAGAACTGGAACTGCTCTTTCAGAGGGAAGCAATACTCAGAACTCCCCTTTGCTCTAGAGTGGACAAAAGGGTTTTCGCTCCATCCTTCACTGCTTATATTTCTTATCCTTATTTCCTTCCCTCCTTCCTTCACTCCATTACGTGGAAGTGGCATCAGTGATAAAGAAGAGAGGCAGAGTCACTGAGGACACCCACAGAGTTTCAACAGATGTCTTGATATATTGTGATGAATCCTGGGACAAGGGTGGTCCCAGGCTGTGGAATGTGAGGTGCACAAACCCAGACTTAAGAGGGCCCAAGTTCGTGATGTCCAAGGTAAGACGTAAAGGATGAGCAAGAGTAACGGAAAAGATTCTCTGAGTTCTAAATGTGTTGAGATGGTGTTTTTTTCTTGAGATCCAAGCTCTTGGTGTCTGTTGTGTGTCCGTTGAGTGTGGCAATGGGCGTTGATTCTTGGGGATGATCAGAACTAGTCTTTGTGTCAGAGCAGAACTGCTGCTCTGGACTTACCTGCATCTCTTTATGCTCATTTTTTTAAACCCTTGATTTCCATCTGGAAAAGGTGACCCTACTAACTTTAGTTAATATTCGTTCGTTTTAGTTTTCTCCCTGACATTTACCTCGTGTGACCAACAAGATCCGCAACATGATAGCAATGAAAACAGGAAAATAAAAGAGGTGAAAATATAGCAATTTTAAAAATATCGACTTCTTTCTTTAAATAAAGATGTATTGAACAACAGCTATAAGGCATGAAATGGTGCCGGGATTACAGTACTTAGAAAGAAAGAAAAAAGAACCCCACAAAACAAAAGAAACAGCATTCTGATGTCATTACTTAAACTATCAACCTCAAGGTAATCATTGACACCTAGTACCCACTTAAGATACTGTTGGACTGGCATGGATATATTTTAAGGCAATTAGAACAACTTTGGTAATTTCCCATGAACTTCACTCTCCTTTAGCTGTGTATTTAATTTACATTGAAATGTAAGAACTCAGGGACAGACCCGTTCAAGTCCTATTATTTTAAATAGCATAGCATTTTAAGATGGTATCAAATTTGATGATACAGATAGTTCCAGTAGACGGACTTCTTCTTGCGAGTAAATGAGTTCCTTTAGAAATCAACAGAATGGGGGCCACCCTGTACCTTACCACCCAATGTTACAGAATGGAACTCCAGAAGTTTATCCTTTGTAGATCTGTGTTGTCCTTAAAGGCATGAAAGTTCATTGAAGTCATCACTTACTGGACTAAAAGAGCCGATGAAACTTGGAATATGTCTGATCTTATTGGAATACAAATGGGAAGGTAAACATAGCTTAATATTGGAAATTGAACATCTTGGTTGGAGGAATAAAACCTTCATTTTTTTTTGTCTTCACCACAATCACAAATCTGTAGTTAATCAGCTTCTGGCTTATTTTAATTCCTTTTCTAGTTATAGGGGTACCACAAATTCCCTTTCTTGGGTCTCCCCCTCCCTATCTCACAATTAAAGAATAGACATGTTGAGGTGCTTGCCACCGAAGAATCAGAGCTGTTGGATTGTGATGGATGGTCAATTTCCCCAGAAGAGTTTATTATTTTTATTTTTTTAATTTATTTTATTTATTTTTTATTTTTTTCCCCAGGAGAGTTTTATGATCTTAAGTTGGTTTAAGAGATGAAAGAGAATTGAATTTGAGCAGTATTCAAAGAAAGGGATATTGGCAAGAAATAAACCCTCCCATCTTTCATGACTGACCCCAGTTAGGTGCGTGAGTGCTAAGCATTTCCATGATGCTGGTGCTGCCCTTCACCCAGCATCCAAAGGGCCATTTCGAGAAGGATGAGGGTTATGAATGACTCTTAGGAAAGTGGAGCAAGATTAGAAGTCAGGCTGCTGCTTCTGCTGATGTGCTTCAAAGACCAACGTCAGGTTTTGTGGTGACTCTAATCTGCCTGTGGAAATGTTTCCTCTTTTTTTTCCTCTGCGCATATTTCCTATATCACCAAGCTGAATTCTACTAATCTCATGCAAGATTTTAAATTTCTTTCAAACATAAAACACCAACTCCTGTTGTTGAGTGGGAGAGTTGTATTTAAAAATGTTTCCTATTGAAGTACATCAATTAACCTACCCCCCAAAAAACCCATCCGGTCACATGTAGTCCATATCCATGAACCCCAAATCAGATTTCATTGTTTTGGCCCCATTATGCATTCTGTGTGGTCCTAAATGGGTTTCAAACACAATAGTACCTTGAAATGGCCAAATTGCATCTTAAATGAGTTGTTTTGTGTTAGTCTAATGAGTTGGTTTCAATAGACATTTGCATTGTATAAAATTTTTCAAACATCAAAAGCTCAGCTTATAGGAAAATCAAAAATAAAATGCAAATAACAAATATGTTTTATAATCTGGAAAATAAAGTCTTTTTTGTAGTAATGGAATACATTTATACTTAAAAAAAGCCAAAACCTTTAAAAATTGGCCAACAATTGAGTTTTATATTTGGGTAAACACAAATGGGAACAATTATTAAAATTTGTTTTAATATAAATATGAGTATATATTTCATATAAATATGAATATATATATAATATATGAATATATTGACCCATTGGCTCATATCTACCTCTTATGGAAATGTCATGAGCTTTTTTTCTTGTTTTCTTTATGGGGAATATGACTTCTTCTAGAGAAAGGGCTTGGATATTGTTTAAAGTAGAGTAGCATCTCTTTCTTAATAGCAAGTATGTTGGATGATGAACTCAGACCACTTGAGAATCTTTTGATTACTATTCAACCAAATGCTTACATTTTTCCCAGAGGAATTCCCTTTTGGTTTGATTTTGAATTAAGTATCTCTGAAAAATAAAAATAAAAACCATAAATACTCAGTAATTTACCTTTTTTTGGCATGCTTCAAAATGATATATTTTTAGTTTGGAACAGCAGTTAAGTTTCAAAATTCCTATGTGACTATTTTTACCTCAAAAACATGTGACAGTTTGTCATGGGGCTATCTTATTTGGGAACCACACCCAATGGTTATGAGCATACTCAAGGGACTATATTAAGGAGCATGTGACAAATGTACAAACAATTTATAAATACATTTGATTAGTTACTGCTCTCTAGAAAGGGGCCATGTACTGATTATCACATGCGTATAATGAAACTATCTGAGGACAGGGAAAAAACCACGATCCAGGAATAGTGCCTGTTTCTTCCATCTGGACTAGGAAACTTTAAGATTCACAGTGAATTGGATTGAGTGCACAGAAGGGTCTTGACTCAGTTGTGGGAAATAATCAGCTCTAGATTAAACAGTGTTTCAATCTCACCAACAAGATCTTATAAGCAACACCAAAAAGGATCAAACTATTTCAAGTTACTTAAATTCATCCTAGATACTGCTCAATGATATTTATAAAATAAAAAATATCCCGCACCCATGAAGTACACAAATACACAATTTTGGCATCAAATTAAAAATTACCAGACATGCAAAAAGTCAGGAAAATACAACACATAAGGATAGAAAAAGAAATTAATTTACCCTGATCCAGAACTACAAAGATGTTAGAGCAGGAAAAATATATCTAAGAAGTATAACTATATTCCACATTTTCAAAACATTGAAGTTTACATGAAAAAATTCAAATTGCACTTTCACAGATGAAAACTGCGTATGTGGGACAAAAATGTATGAGAAGAGATTAGGGACAATTTAGATTTTATATAAAAAATGAATGCTTTCAAAATTATAGCAATAGAAATTATCTGAAATGACAGAAAAGGAAATGGTGACCAAAAAATAAGTAATAATAATAAAATAAAATGAACAGAGCATCAGCTAGGTATGGGTCAATTTCAAGTGGGTTAATATACAAGTGATTGGAGTCTCCAAAAGAAAGGTGAGAGGAAGAGACCAAAAAATTGAATAAATGCAGGTAAAAAAATTTCTAAATTTGATAAACGTTATAGAGCTGCAAGATGCTCAAAGAACTTCAAGCATAAAGAACATGAAACAAATTTCATCAAAGCACAAAATATTTGAACAGTTGATAACAAGTTTTAAGAGAAAAATCTTAAGAGCAGACAGTTACAGAACACATTGCAAATAAACAAAGCTGAGTATGACAGCCGATTTCTTATCAGGAACAATGTAAGGAAGAAGGCAGTGGAGTAACTGAAAGCAAAATTGTAAAATTAGAATTATAAATCTAGCAAAACGTACTTCAAAAACAAAGGTGAAGACTTTTGTTGACATATAAAAGCTGAATTCATCATCAGGTGACCCATACTGTAAGAAATGTTAAAATTATAAATGGTAATTTTTAATATTAAAAATGTTAAAATGTTAAAATCCTTCAAGGCAGAAGGAAAAATGTACCACATGGAAATATGAAATTATGCAAAGGAATGAAAAACACCAGAAGTGTTAACCACCTGGGTAAATAAATATGATTTTTAAAAATAATGTAGGGGCTGAGCAGTGGCTTGGCGGTTATGGTGCTTGCCTGGCTGGTGCAAGTACATAGGTTCAAACCCCAGCACCCACGTACACAACTAAGTGTCAAAGCAATGAAAGCCACATGAAAAACTCAATAAAAATTGATTCTGTCTGTCTTTCTTTCTCACACTGTCCTTCTCTCTTTAAAAGAAAAACAATGTAATTATGTATGACAACAGTAGCACAAACCTAGCAGGATAGAAGTGAAGGCACAGTATTGTAAGATTCTTTAACTTAGTATTGTAATAAGTTAAAGACATGTGGTATCAACCTTAAATCAATCATTACAATAATAAAATGAAGAGTTATGACAAGATGATTAACCTACCCATGGTAATAGTCATATTGAATATAAATGGTCTAAACATTCCAAGGCAGAGAGTATCATATTATCTTAAAACAAAAGAACAAAAACAAAAGAAAGCATCTCTAACAGAGTGGTTGAAAAGAAATTCACTTTAAATATAAAGACACTGGTAGGTGAAATAAGAGGATAAAATATTTCATATACCACACTAACACTAATCAAAAGGAAGCAACAGTGACTATCTACTAGTATGACTTATATTGACATTTATAGAACATTACACCCAACAATAGCAGACTACACAATCATCTCAAGTGCCCAAGGAAAAGGCACAAAGATATTCTGAGGCATAAAACAATTCTTAATAAATTTGAAAGGATTCAAGTCAGGCAAGTATGTTCTCTGGCAATGGAATTCAACTGTAGAAAGTTCTACAGCTAATCCCCAATCCTGGAAACATAACACATTTTAACTTACAATTCAAAGAAGAAATCAAAGCTGAAATTACAAAGTAGTTTGAACTGAATAAAAATTAAAATGTCATACATTAAATTTTGATAATGCTGTTAAATTGATACTTGGGAAAATTAACACTCAATTTCAGTATTAGAATGCAAGAAAGTTATGAGATTAATAATTCCAACTTTTATCTTAAGAAATTAGAAAAAAAGAGAAAATTTAAACTAAAATAAGCAGAATAAAGGAAACATGAAGATCTGAGAAGAAGCCAAGGAAATATAAATACAATAAAAAGGAAACAAAACTTTTCATTAAATCAGTAAAATTGACAGTTGTTTTGGCTCAGGTGTAGTAGCACTTGCCTGGCATGTGCGAGGATCCAGGTTTGAACCTTAATCCACATATTCAAGTAAGTGTTGGAGAAACAAAAGCCAGACGAAAAAATAAATAAAATTGAAAAGAAAAGAAATCAAGAAAGAAGACATATTACAAATATAAGAAGAGATGACATATCTATAGATTTTACAGATTTTAAAATAAAGGAATATTGGAAACAATTAATGCTAATGTTTCTTGTTAAATAAATTGAACTATATAGATAGGGGTAAATTCCTTGAAAAACACCAAATATTAAATACCAAAGTGTACTCAAGAAGACACAGATAACAGGATTAGCCCTATTTTTTTTTAAGGAATTGAATTTTTAATTAAGAACTTTCCCATAAACTCTAAGCTCTGAAGATGTCTCTGGTAAATTCAAACACTTAAGGAAAAAATACTATTTTAAGATAAACTCAGACAATTTAAGAGAAGGGAATACTTTTAAATTCATTTTATAAATTAAATCAGAGAAAGACATTGTAAGAAGAAAAACACAGACCATTATCCTTCATGAACACAGACATAAACATTCTAAACATAATTTTAGCAAATCGAATTCAACAATACTTAAAAAGGATAATATATCATGTCCAAGTGGGATTTATCCCAAGAATGCAAAGTTGACTTAAATATAAAAGTAAATCCATATAATCCACTTTGTTACCAAACACCATATTATGATCTCAATAAACACAGAAAAAGCACTTAACAAAATCCAAACCATTCCTGATAAAACTCTCAGCAAATTAGTAATGTAAAAAAAACTTCCACAATCTGATCAAGAGTGTTTATGAAAAACCTAGAGTGAACATCATATTTATGAAACTGACTGAGTTCAAAATTCAGGAAGACAACAAGAATGCCCGCTCTGTTCAAAACTTTACTGAAGATCCTCCTATCCAGTATGATAAGGCTAGAGAAAGCAGTAAAAACCATCCAGTCTCTTTCCCTGGCAGATGACATAGATGATTGTCTAGATAGAAAACTTGAGCACATCTACAGAGAAGTTATAAAGTGAGATTAGCAAAGTTGAAGGATGCAAGAGAAATATACAAAAATCACTTGCATTTCCACATCTGATTAGTGAACAATCAGATATTGACATAAAATACCTTTTATTCAGATAAAAATGAAATATTTAAGAATGAAAAAAGATGTTCAAAACAAATACACTCAAATACTGTGTTCATTGTTATGATATCAATTTTCCATAAATTGATTTATAGATTTAAGACATTCCCAATCAAAATCTCACAAGCATTTTTTAGTTTTATTTTATTGTATTTTTAAAGAGTGTTTTATTTATTTTTTCATCTGGCCTTTGGTTCTCTGATACTTAGTTGTATATGTGGTGTTGGGGTTCGAACCCAGGTCCTCACACATGCCATGCAAGTGCTCCAACCTCTGAGTCACCACTCCAGCACCTCACAAACATTTTTTCTTTTTTAAGATAGAGGGACATTTGGGGGAGGGCAGGAAGAGAGAAATCAGTTTTATTTAGTTTTTTCATTTGGCTTTCGTTGCTCAGACACTTCGTTGTTGTGTATTGCGGTGCTGGGGTTCGAACCCGTGTCCCTGCACATGCAAGGGAAGCACCGAAACCACCGAGCCACTCCTCCAGCCCCCCTCACAAGCACTTTTATTTTATTTTATTATTTTGGAAATTAACAAGCTGATTCTGAAATTCACATGGAATAGTGAAAACAACTCTGAAAAAGAATGAAGTTGGAGGACTAACGCTGCATGAACTCAAGATTAATTGTAATATTACAGCAATTAAGACAATGTATTTGTAAGTTATATATTTGATGAAGACATATCCAGAATGTATGAAGAGCTCTCAAAACAAAGAAATAAATAATTCAGTTAAAAAAGTGAATCAAAAATTTGAACAGATGTTTCATCAAAAAATATACAAATGGCAAATAAGAACAAGAAGATATTCAATATCTTGCTCATTAGGGAAAAGCAAAATAAAACCACAATCAGTATTGTAAACCCATTAAAAGGGTTAAAATTTAAAAATTGACTATACTGCGTGCTGATGAGGATTTGGAAGAACTGGTACTCTCATTCACAGTTGACAGGAATGTTC
>PVKS010034142.1:0-21158 GCA_004027875.1 Aplodontia rufa | reverse complement strand
TTTCTGTTTAGCTCTTTGGGCCATTTATTGATTGGATTGTTTATATTTTTGTCATTGAGTTTTTTTAGTTCTATGTAAATTTTGGATATTAGTTCCCTGTCAGAGGGATCGCAGGCTATGATTCTCTCCCTTTCTGTAGGTTGTCTCTTGACTGTTTTGACTATTTCCTTGGCTGTACAGAAACTTTTTAGTTTAATGGTATCCCACTCATTGATTTTTGACTGTAATTCTTTCAGTTTAGGAGTCTTGTTGAGGAAGCCATTGCCAACTCCCATATGGTGGAGCGTTGGTCCTAATTTTTCTTCTAGCAGTTGTATGGTAGCTGGTTTAATTCCTAGTTCCTTGATACATGTAGATTTGATTTTTGTGCAAAGTAAGAGGTAATGATCTAATTTCAATATTATGCAGGTGGCTGTCCAGTTTGTCCAGTACCATTTGTTGAATAGGCTGTCTCTCCTCCATGTTATATTTTGACCCCCTTTGTCAAAGATCAGATGTTCAAAGATTTGTGGGTTTGTCTCAGAGTCTTCTATTCCATTGGTCTTCATTCTTATTTTGATACTAGTATCATGCTGTTTTTAATACTACAGCTCTATAGTATAATTTTAGATCTGGTATTGCAAAACCATCTGTTTCATCTTTCTTGCTTAGTAATGTTTTGGCCATTCTGGGTTTTTGTTGTTCCATATGAATATGAGAATTGCTAGTTCTACATGTACAAATAATGACATTGTGATGTTAATGCGGATTGCATTGAATCTGTATGGTGCTTTTGGCAGAATGGCCATTTTAAATATATTAATTCTGCCTAACCAAGAGTATGGAACATCTTTCCATCTTCTCAGGTCTTCTGCAATTTCTGTTTTCAGTGTTTGATAATTTTCCTTGTAGAGGTCTTTAAATTCTTTTGTTAGATTAATTCCAAAGCATTTTATTCTTTTAGAGGATATTGTGAATGAGACCAATTTCCTAATTTCCTCTTCTGTCCTAATATTGTTGGCATATAGGAAAGCTATTGATTTATAGGTATTGATGTTGTAAGCCTACAACTTTGCCAAATCTATTTATTAGCTCTAGTAGTTTTCTGGTGAAGTTTTTTGGATCTTTCAGATATAGGATCATGTCATCAGCAAAAAGGAGTTGTTTGATGTTGTCATTTCCTATTCTTATCCCTTTGATTTTTTCCTCTTGCCTTATTGCTCCAGCCAGGGTCTCTAGGACTATATTGAATAAAAGTGGTGGATGTGGGCAGCCTTGGTTTGTTCCCAAGTCTAGTGGAAATGCTTTCAGCCTTTCTCCATTTAGTATTATACTAGCTGAGAGTTTGGTGTATATGGCCTTTACAAAATTAAGATAAGTTCCTGTGATCCCTATTTTATTTAGAGTTTTGAGCATAAATGGATGCTGGATTTAATCAAAGACCTTTTCTGCATCTATTGAGATGATCATATGGTTTTTGTCTTTAATTCTGTTTAAGTGATGAATCACATTTATCAATTTGTGTATGTTGCACCAGCCTTGCATACCTGGAATGAAGCCCATTTGATCATGAGGAGTTATTTTCTTGATGTGTTTTTGAATGTGATTTGCAAGAACCTTATTAAAGATTTTTGCTTCAATATTCATAAGGTATAATAATCTCTAGTTTTCTTTTTTTGATGTGTCATTGTTGGGTTTTGGTATCAGAGTTATGGTGGTTTCATAAAAATTGTTTGAGAGATTTCCTTCTTTTTCAATTTCTTGGAATGGATTCATAAGGAGAGGTGTTAGCTCTTTTTCAAAGGTGTGGTAAAACTCCACAGAGAATCTATCAGGTCCTGGGCTTTTCTTCTTTGGAAGACCTTTAATTGCTGTATGGATTTTGGTGACTGTTATTGGCTGTTTAGGATTTCAGTATTATCCTTTGTTAATTTGTTAATTTGGGGATGTCTAATTTGTATATGTCTAGAAATTTGTCCATGTCATACAGATTATCTGATTTAGAGGAGTATAGTTTTTCGAAATATGTTTTGATAGTCTGTTTGATTTCAAGAGGGTCAGTGGTGATCAACTGTTTTCATTGGTGATTTTGTTGATTTGATTTGATTCTCTCCCTTTAGTTAGATTAGCTAGGGTTCTCTCAAATTTATTTACTTTTTCAAAAAACCAGCTCTTTATTTCATTAATTCTTTTTATTGTTTTTTTTTGTTCTCAATTTCATTGATTTCAGCTTTGATCTTAATTACTTCCTGTCTTCTGCTGGCTTTGGTAATAGACTGTTCTTCCTTTTGTAGAGATTTGAATTGAAGCATAAGCTTATTTATTAGGGATCTCTCCCAATTATTAGTGTGGACACTCAGAATAATAAATGTTCCCCTTAAGAATGCTTTCATGCTGTCCCAGAGCTTTTGATATGTTGTTTCTTCATTCATTCTCTTCCAAGAATTCCTTAATAACTGTTCTCATGTCTTCTTGAATCCATTCTTTATTTAATCGGGTGTTATTCAATCTCCACATATATGCTTGTTTTGTGCCATGGTTTTTGCTATTAATTATTAGGGTCATGGTATCATGGTCTGATAGGATACACAGAATAATAGCTACTTTTTTATATTTGCTGAGTTTTCATTTATGAAATAGAGTATGATCTATACTGGAGAAGGATCCATGTGCTACTAAGAGGAACGTATACTCTGCCAATTTGGGGTGTAATATTCTGTAGATGTCTGTTAAGTCTGTTTGATTTTTAGTGTTGTTTAGACTAGAGATAACTTTATTGTTTCATTGCTTCGATGATCTTTATATTGGTGATAAAGGAGTGTTAAAGTTTCCCAGTACTACTGTGTTGAAGTCTGCAAGTGGTTATATCTTGGAGTATTTTTCCCACATAGTTGGAAGCATTGGTGTTTGGAGAGTATGTATTTACTATGGTTATTCTTCCTGTTGTATTGTTCCCTTTGCTAGGATGTAGTGGCCTTCTTTATCTCTTTTGATTAATTTATGTTTGAAATCCACTTTATCAGATATCAGAATTGCAACTCCAGCTTGCTTTCTTGGGCCATACTCCTGTAAATTTTTTTCCCATCCTTTCACCCTTAATTTATGGGTGTCACTGGCTGTAAGGTGAGTTTCCTGTAAACAGCATATTATTGGATTTTCTTTTTTGATCCAATCTGGTAAGTCTGTGTCATTTGATTGGTACATTGAGATCATTCACATTCAGTTTTAGAATTGTTATGTGGTTGAGGTTTATATTCATTGTTTTATTAGTAAATACTGTGTTGTCTTTGTAGTCTATTGATAGCCTGTACCTTTATTGAATTTCCTCTGTTTGTGGGTTTTAAGGAGTATTAACTTGTTCCTGTATTTGGAGTTTATCTTTGTGAATTCTTTGTAATGCTGGCTTTCTGTTCATGAATATTGCAAGTTTGTTCTTATCATGAAAAGTTCTTATTTCCCCCTCAAATTTGAAGCTGAGTTTTGCTGGGTATAGTTTTCTTGGCTGCATGTTGTGTTCATTCAGGCATTGAAAAATCTCCTTCCATGATCATCTTGCTTCCAGAGTCTGCGCTGAAAAGTCAGATGTAATTGTGATTGGTTTGCTTCTGAATGTGATTTGGCATTTCTCCCTTGGCACTTTCAATATTCTTTCCTTGATTTCCCTGTTGTGCATTTTGAATATGATGTGTCTTGGTGAGCTTCTCATTTGATTAGGCCTATTGGGTGTCCTATAAGCTTCCTGGGTGAGCATATCTGATTATATTTTTACATGAGCAAAATTTTCTTTTGAAATTTCCTTGAAAATGTTCTGTATCCCATTCGTTTATATTTCAGCTTCTTCCTTTATCCCAATTACTCTTAAATTGTTTCTTCTCATTTCATCCCAGACATTTTTTCTCACTTAGTCCCTTCATTATATTTTCTTTTAGCTCATTGTTCCTTTCAGTAACCAGATCATTAATAATATTTTGAAGGTTTTCATCTCAACCCCTCTCTGTGGCATCTTTTTTGGGGGAGTTTTGGGTTTGAAGTCAATCTTTTCTTGTTTGAGTCTTCATTTTGATGAACTTCTTGTGGATTTCTGAATTGAGATTTCTTGTGGGGAAGGTAGGCAGTTCTCCAGGTGGTTTTTCCTTGCATGTCAAAGGGTCAGATCAGTTACCAACTCTTTGATGATCACCTTCCAGATATTGTTTCTGCCTGGGTCCCTGTGTTGCTCTACCTCTTGGTTCCAGGCTCAAGGTTGCAAATCTGAACTTACCAAAATGTAATCCTACCTTCCGTCGGGACTCAAACAGGACCCAACAGAAATGCATGGCATAGGCAGGCAGGGCTGCTCCAGGTGGGTAACCTCCCCTGGTTGGTCCTGAGCAGGGCTGCTCCAGATGGGGGTCCTACTGATGGATGCCTTGCCTTTTTATGTTCAGCTAATAGCAATTTAACATGTGTTGTATACTGATAGACCTTGTTTGTAGCACTCATCAGTGTTAGGAAATGTAGTTAAAGAGGTGAAAATTAAACAGTTCTCTGTGCATTGCTAAAAGTCAAGGGCAGTGATTCTCAAAAGTGGTTCTTAGCATTGGCATAACCTATCAGATAATTCAAAATGCAAATTCATTGGGCTGGGATCTTACATGCCCAGGACTCCAGGTCCCACTCCCATTAACTGAATTAGAGTTTCTGGAGTTCCAGAAAACTATTTTACTACTCCAGAAAACTATTTTATTAAGTTTTCCAGGTGATTATTATTTGCATGAAAGTTTGAGAGCCTTTAATTTAGGGTGTGATAAGGACACAATAATTAAAAATTATTTATGGACATTTTCTACGTGCTAGACATTGTTCTGATAATTTTACATATATTATTTCATTTATTTTTTACAATAAACTTTTGGGGTGAATAATATTATCATACTCATCAAAGTGATGTAAAAGTAAGGCTTAGAGAGTTCAAGAAACTTGCCTAAGGTTATATTGCTCATATATGGTGAAACTAGGATATACAGATAATTATAATAAACAGGAAACTTAATTCAATATGGTAAATGCAACAAGGAAGTGTGATTAGATTGTGACAGGTATTTGCTGTTCTACAACAGAGTGTTATGAATATTCCTTGATGACAATTATAAATGTATTGTATAAAGTGAATTATCTTTGGTGAGTGCTGAACTTCTACACTGAAAGCCAAGAGATGACACTGTAATTTTCAATACCAAGTGACAGAAAGGAAAAAACTGTGATATATGTTTTTAAATAAGTTATTTGAGCATCTAGAGGTGGCTGAGGGATAAGAAACCCAAAGTCTAAATTTTACCTGAGTGCAGAATTTGACTTATGGACAATATCTTCTGATAAAGATATCAGAAGCAGGGTATCAAAAGTCCAGGCTAAAGTCAAGAGATAGAAGCCAGATAAGTAGGTCTTTATTAAGACTTTTGAAAACCCTAGGCTCTCTTACTTTGATAGCCATTTGTCTTACTTTGTCTCTCTTTGCCTTAAGTTAAAATGTGTTGATTTTTCAAATAAAATTATGTATTTCTAATAAGAGTTGAGTTGAATTTCACTTGGTTAATTGACATTTTTGCAGCTATTTAACTCATTAATTTTGATTTTTCATAATTGTTTTTTTTTTTTTTGAACTGACTTTTTTTCAGATCTGAATGCCTTTTCATAAACTCTTAAAAGCCCTCAGGCTCTGGGGTTTTGGTTCCTAATGATAAAAAAGCCCTAACCAGAGGAGACAGTCAGATATTAATAGGCAGGAGCAATGAGGAGGTTGTCATGGGCTCCCACAGATCACGAGAATAAAAAATGAGACATTTGTAGATATATCAGGTCAATTTTTCCTTTGACCTAGCATTGCCTAGGGAATAGCAAGTTGCACTTTTTTAAAATTCTTCAAGGCTGAACAAGACCTTATATGTCCATATTACAGATGTATTTTAAACACTACTGGTGCCCCCACCTCTACCCTCCTCTATTCAGCATCTCACACTGACAGCCATATGGACTTGAATGAAAATTAAACAAACAAAAACTATCTTCTGAAACTATCTGTTCATTAGTGTTCAAATCTTCACTTACTACTTTCCATTTTTACTCCCTTGGTCTCTGCCAAGCTGGGCTTCATAGATAATCTGGTTTGCATAATCTCCTTTGGATTGGTGAATTACTTTTGAACTATTTATCTGGCTAGAGCCTGGAAAAACATTCTGGAGAAACCAGATATTCTGCTTTCCATATAGTATTTTTTATGGCTTTACAATGATCCAGGTGAAGTGTTTATCTCGGTTTTCAAAAGTGAATCCTAAGGTATAAAGAAAAGTAGGTAATTGCACAGGGCTTTAGAGCCTTTGGTGGTGGAAAAAAATTTGGAATTCATTCTTTCTAATTCCTCATCTTGTGCTATATTTCTTTGTTTTAGTTTTTTAAGCCTTCATTTTTTCACCTGTTAAACAGGATAACTTAGGTATGACTGCAAAGAAACAAGAATTTTGAACATCATTTAGCAGGGAAGTAAAATAAAACTACAAGCCAAAATGATGGTATTAATATCAGCTAATGTCTTAACATTACAGATTAAATAAGTAGTTTCAGATGTTCTATCATAATTCTCACAATAAAGTTGTTATGTGCCTATGTTTATTTTGCATATTTTAGAGAATAGAAACTAAATATCATATAAGGGAATCAATCAAGATCATGTAGGCATCATATCTTAGATTTTGTGTTTTGTGTTCTGAAGACAAATTCTGTTTCTTATTGTTATAGTATAACATTGTCTTACTCCCTTGTCAAAATGGTAGAAACCCATTAATATAGTTTAAAACAATATAAGAATTACAATGATTTGGGCTAATCTGTGCAGTTTTTCTGCAATTGTTTCCTTGGCAAAGAAAATAATTATATAAATCTCTTTTTAAGAGATCCTTCAGGGATCTGACAGCTTTTGAACAGTTCAGAAGCATCTACTTGCACAAATCGTTGTGAATACTTTATGTCTGTGCCTTTAAGTGAGCCTTCAAATAATCTTTACTGAATGGTAGTTTGTTGCCCTATTTCTAGTTATTGTATGTATTAAAAAGTAATACAATTGTATTAATTTTAAAATCTATTGTGATTCATTGATTTAATTAAATCAGAGTCTTCCTTTTAATCATGTGAATGAAAAATAAAATTCATTGTAGTTTCACATTTCTTTTTAGTGTTCAAGGTGCTTTTGCTTTCATTATGGCATAAAGTTTTGAAAATCCTGTGATACGAATAGATATATATTATGATTTTTCATTTCACAGATGAGGAAACCAAGGATAGAGGTGAAATGACTTCTCCAAATTCACACAGGCAGGATTTATAAAAGACAGGCTGTTTATTGATAATGACATTAGAAAATTTAACAGTCTTTCAAGGCTACAATAGTTTTGTTTTATCTTTTAAAGTTACTTTATTTGCAAAAAAGACATAAGAACAGCAAGCCTTACCACATCTATTAGTGTCTTCTCTTTTTCCATCAACCAATTTCACTGCAGAGAGGTAAGTGTACTTTTAAGTTTTATACACATACTTTAAATATTTTCAGTGTTTTTATACCCTCCACATGTAGGATCCTATCAAAATTTCTAGTATGCCAACTTGCAGCTTTCACTTAAAATATTAATAATATTTTTAGTATACATGCGTAAATCTTTACCTCATTCATTTTAATTATTGCATTCTTCCATAAGTTCATTTAATCAATATACTACTGATGAATATTAGTTTATCTCTTCTGTTGCCAAAGCAAAACTATCTTTCATGAACCTCCTTATATGATAAATTAATTTAATCTCATGCATTTATCCATGGAATAAATTCAGGCAAGTGGATATTCCAGTTTTAGGGTAATCACTAATATTTCAAATTTGTCCATGGCTACTTAAAATACCATTTTGAAATTTAATCTTCACAGATGAAAATTATATTTTTATAATTAAGGTGATTTGTTTACCTTTGCAGACAGAAAAATTTGGAAAGAATGGTTTGGTTGTTTACTTTTGGAGACATAAATTCCCATTTATCTAAAGATTTTAATTTCCCTGTCTCTGATAGACAGGAAACAGTGTGTCTAACCAGGTCATATACATCTTAAAATTTCAACATTGAACTCTCTAAGCAAGCACGTTCAGCTTATGTAGTAGCTATAGTTTCTCTCTAACAGTAGTCAAATTCCTAAAGTCTTGGATCTAGTTACTCTGGAAATCAGTTAAAAACTTTAAAAATCAGATTGAAAACTCATGAGAGTAGGGAACATTTGTGTCTTATTCATCTTTGCAAATTCAGTGCCTAGCACAATATGTGATACATAGTTGGTACTCAGTAATTAGTGAGTGAGGGAATAAAGGAAGGCTTGAGATCATAGAGTAACAGGTCTTAAGGAGAAAGCTACCCATGGAATGATTGGGGTGAAGGAAGCCTGTTTGAAAAGTGTTTTGGATCTCATGATATTTTTTTCTTTATTATGAAAGTCTTAAGTTTTCTCAAATGTATTGGCCTCTAAACTGAACTGACTGTGCTACAGAGTCTCTCTGAGTATCCTTATGTCATCACACTTATTAATCTCTGTGCTAATTATCTGCTACTTTGTTGGATTCTTCTTGCTAACTCTGAGTCTTGAGAGCAGAGGTGACACACTATTATATTTTAGTATATGGCACTGAGCTTGGCACCAAGTAAATAGCTGTAGAATGAGTGAATGAATGAAAAAATAATATGACTCTGTGTACAAAAGCAAAGTAGGTGAATTATTGAATTATTGAATTTGTAACAACAGAGTATTAACAATATAGCCTTTTCCAAATGCATGATGATAAGAAAGGTAGCATCAGTTTTCCATGATACATTTGCCTTTAAATTAATATTCATATATATTTGTGGATTTTAAATACTTTCATAAATCATTAAAAGGTTCTTCTATTGAATTTCTATTCTTTTTTCTTTTTTTATTAAGGAGGTGAGTTGCATAATCATAAATGCATATAAAGTAACAATATGATATGCATTTGATCCTAATCCAGAGTCATACCCATATTGCCCACACCCCAGTCTCTTGCTTCTATATTTCCCCCTATAACAGTTAAATATATATAAATGATTCCGTAAGTATTATTTAGCTCTTTGGGGTGGGATAAAGAGTATATTACTTTGTTGATTATCTCTCTGGATCCCTCCCCAACTTCCCTCCCTCCCTCCCCTACAGATCTAAAGATTCCCCTAATTTATGTTTTGCTACAACTTTGGTGGGTCTAGTACAAGAGTTTGATTCCTTTCACCTAAGCCTGTGTTTTGCTGTAGTCTTCACAAATGAGGGAAAACATTTACATGATCCAGGAGTCTCTGGGTTTGCCTAATTTTGCTCAACATGATTTCTTCCATTGCCATCTATTTACCTTCAAAGGCCATAGCATCATTGTTTCTAATAGCTGAGTAGAACTCTATTGCATGTATATATACCAGAGCTTTTGGATCCATTCATCCACTGAAGGGCATCTGGGTTGATTCCATAATTTTGCTATTGTAAATTGAGCTGCTGTGAACATTGATTTTGCTGTGTTGCTATAATGTGCTGATTCTAACTTCTCTGGAGAACTACCCAGAAGAGGTATAACTGGTTTGTACAGTGGATCCAACACTAATTTTTTAGGAGTTTCCACACTGCTGTACCAGACTGCACTTCCACCAATAGTGTTCTAGTGTTCTTATCTCCCTGCAACCCCACCACCAGCATTTGTTGCTGTATGTTCTTCATCTTTGGCAACCTAGAGTGAGGTGAAATCTTAATGTAGTTTTGACTTGCATTACTCTGATTACTAGTGATTTAGAACACTTTCTCCTTTATTTATTGGATTGCTCAATTTCCTCTGTTAAGAAGTTTCTTCTCTATTGAGAAGTTTCTCAATAAATGTGTTGATTAAATTGTTTGTGTTTATATTAAATGTTTTGAGTTATTTGTAAATTTTGGATATTAGTCCCCTGTCTGAGGAATAACAATCCATGATTATCTCCTGTTATGTAGGTTCTCTCTTGACAGTTTTGACCAACTCCTTGGCTGAGCAAAGCTTTTTAATTTAAAGGCCTCCCACTCATTAATTCATGACTTTAATTTTTTCACTTTGAGGGTCTTGTTGAGGAAGTTGTTGCTAACTCCTTTATGGTGGAATGTTGCTCCTAATTTTTCTTCTAGTAGTTGTATAGTAGCTGATTTAATTTTTAGTTCTTTGATCCATTTTGATTTCATTTTTGTGCAAAATGAGAGGTAAAGGTCTAATTTGAACTCATAAAATTTGCTTTCCAGTTTTTCCAGCACCTTTTGTTGAATAGGCTGTCATTCCTCCATGTTATATTTTGACACTTTTGCCAAATATCGGATGATTAAAGATTTGTGAGTTTATCTCAGAGTATTCTATTCTATTCCATTGGTCTTCATGCCAATTTTGATACCAATACTATTACATTTTTTACTACTACAGTTGTATTAGATTTTAGATCAGGTATTGAGAAACCACCTGCTTCATTTTTCTTGCTTAGTAATGTTTTGAATATTCTGGTTTTCTTGTTATTCCAAATGAATTTCAGAATTTCTTTTTTCATATCTAAAAGGATAGCATTTGTATCTTGGTGAGAATTGCACTGAATCTGTATAGCAATTTTAGCAGAATGGTCATTTTAATTATATTAATTCTGCCTAACCAAGAGCATGGAATATCTTTCCCTCTTCTCAGGTTTTCTTCAATTTCTTTCTTCAGTGTTTGATAATTTTAATTGTAGAGATCTTTCACTTCCCTTGATAGATTAATTCTCAAGTAATTTATTGTTTTTTAAATTATTGTGAATGGGACCTAATTCCTGATTTCTTCTTCTGCCTTATTATTGTTAGTGTCTAGGAAAGCTATTGATTTTTGGATATTGATCTTGTAGCCTGCCACTTTGTTATATCTGTTTATGAGCTCAAGCAGTTTTCTGGTGGAGTTTTTTTGATCTTCCAGTTATAGGATCATGTTATCAGCAAAAATGGATAGTTCGACTTCCTCTCTTCCTATTCTTATCCCTTTGGTTTTCTCCTCTTGCCTCATTGCTCTCGGTAGGATCTCGAGGACTATGTTGAATAAAAGTGGTGAGAATGGGCAGACTTGTCTTGTTCCTGAGTTTAGTGGAAATACTTTCAGCTTTTCTCTATTCAGTATTATACTACATGTGGGTTTGTCATATATAGAATTTACATAGTTAAATTTTTTTAGCCCAATCTTCTCTAGAGTTTTGAGCATAGATGGGTGCTGGATTTTTTCAAAGGCCTCCTCTTTTCTGTATCAATTGAGATGATCATCTGGTTTTTGTCATTAATTCTGTTTAAGTGGTAAATCACATTTATTGTTTTGTGTATGTTGAACCAGCCTTATATCCCTAGAATGAACTCCATTTGATCATGATGAATTGTCTTCTTGATGTGTTTTTGAATGTGGTTTGCTAGAACTTTTTAAAGGATTTTTCAGTCAATGTTCATCAAGGATATTGGTCTATATTTTTCTCTTTTTTTGATGTGTCTTTGTTGGGTTTTTGTATCAGAGTTATGGTTGCCTCATAAAAAGTATTTGAGTGAGTTCCCTCCTTTTCAATTTCTTGGAATACCTTGATAAGGAGAGATGTTAGCTTCTCCTCATAGGTGTGGTAAAACTCAGCAGAGAATCCATCAGGTTCTGGACTTTCCTTATTTGGAAAGTTTTTAATTGCTATATTCATTTTGAGGCATGTTTTCGTACTGTTTAGGCTTTCAATATTATCCTTTATTAATTTGAGGATGTTGTATATATCTAGAAATTTGTCCATGTCTTCTTTATGATCTAATTTAGAGCACTGTAGTTTTTAAAAATAGGTTCTAAAACACCGTTACTCCTCAGTCCCAGTAATATCCAGAATATATACACATTTTATATTATTTTGTTAAAATCTTGTAAGGTTGTTCAAAAATAAAAAAATAAAAAATTATTAAAAAAAAGAATGGGGAAGAAATTAAATATATCCAATATCATAAAGTCATTATTATTTCCAATATAAGCAGAAGGTAAAAACAGATATGTCATCAATATTCTTTCTGATGACAGATATAAAAACAATCTAATTGAATTTGACCAAAATATGAACTTCAGCAAATAAATGAATATGGAATTAAAAAATATGTTGCTCAAAAAAAAATAGGTTCTAAAATTTCATTGGATTTCCATAGGGTCAGTGGTGAGCACTCCCTTTTCCTTGGTGATTTTGTTGATTTGCTTCATTTCCTTCCTTCTTTTACTGAGATTGGTTAGGGTTCTGTCGATTTTATTTAATTTTTTGAAGAAACAGCTCTTTTTTTCATTGATTCCTTTTATTGTTTATTCTCAATTTCATTGATTTCAGTTCTGATCTTGATTATTTCCTGTGTTCTATGGGTTTGGGATTGGATTTTTCTTCCTTTTGTAGGGATTTGAGTTGGAGAATAAAATATTTATTTGTGATCCGCTCCTGTTTTTTAATGTAGGCACTCAGTGCTATAAATTTTCACTTTAAGAATGCGTTTATGTTGTCCCAAATGTTACTGTATGTTGTGTCTTCATTCTCATTTGCTTCCAAGAATTTCTTTTTTTTAAGAGAGAGGGAGGGACAGTGAGAGAGAGAAAGAATCAATTTTATTTAGTTTTTCATATTGCTTTTGTAGCTCTGAGACTTCATTGTGTACATGGTGCTGGGGTTTGAACCCACATCCTTGCATATGCCAGACAAGTTTCATAACCACTGAGCCAACACTCCAACCCCCCAAGAATTTCTTAATTTCTTCTCTCATGTCTTCTTGAATACATTCTTCATTTATTATGGTATTATTCAATCTCTATGTATACATGGAGTTTTTGTTATAATTTTTTCTTTTAAATGCTAAATTTATGGTGTCATGGTCTGATAGGATACTTGGAATAATTTCTGTTTTGTAATATTTTTCTGAGATATCTGTTTTGAACTAGATGATCTGTTTTGGAGAAGAATTGATGCATTTCTGAGAAGAAGGTAAACTCAGCCAATTTTGGATTGAATATTCTATAGATGTCTGTTAAGTCCATTTGATTTAAGGAATTGTTTATTCTGGACATCTGTTTTGTTGTTATTTTTGTTTGTTTGGGTTTTTTTTTCCTTTGACAATCTGTCTATTGGTCATAGGGGAGTATTAAATTTCCTAGTATTATAGTTTGCACATACTAGGGAGCATTGGTGTTTGGAGAGTATGTATTTATTATGGCTATATCTTCCTGATGTATTGTAGTGGCCACCTTTATGTCTTCTGATTAGTTTATGTTTGAGATCTATTTTGTGTGATATAAATATTGCAACTCCAGCTTGCTTTCTTGACCTGTATGCCTGATACATTTTTTTCTGTCCTTTAACTGTCCATCTGTGGATGCCTTTGGCTGTAACATGGGTCTCCTATAAGCAGCATATTGTTGGATTTGTTTTTTGATCCTATCTGCTAGAGTGTGTCTTTTAATTGATACACTTAAACAATTCACATTCAGTGTTAAGATAGTTATTTGGTTGTGGTTTGTTGTCATCATGTTTTATTAGTGAGTTCTATGCTGTCTTGGTTATTCTTTGATAGCAAGTACTTTATTGAATTTCCTCTATTTGAGGGTTTTGAGGATTATTTGTTGTTCTTCTGTCTGTAGTTTATTTGTGATAATTGCTGTTAATGCTGGTTTTCTGTTCATGATTATGCAAGTTTCATCTCATTGCAAAATGTTCTTATTTCTTCTTTGTATTTGAAGCTGAGTTTTGCTGGATATAGAATTCTCAGCTGCAGGTTGCAGTCTCTTGGACATTGAAAGATCTTTTAGGATCTTGCTTCTAGGATCTGAGCTGAAAAGTAAGAGGTGATCCTTATTGGTTTGCATCTGATCGTGATTTGGTGTTTCTTGCAGCTTTTAAAATTCTTTCCTTGATTTCTTTGTTATACATTTTGAATATGATGTGTCTCGCTGAGCTTCTCCTTTGGTTAGGCCTATTGGATGTCCTATACACTTCCTGAGTGAGCATTTCTGACTCTACTCTGATATTGGAAATTTTTGTTTAACTATTCTGCTAAGAATGTACTTTATATCATTTGTTTTGATTTTGATTTCTTCCTATATCCCAACTACTATTAGGTTGTTTGGTTAGACTTCATCCCAGACATTTTGAAAATTCTGCTCATGCTTGTGAGTTTTTTTGTTTTGTTTTGTCATCCAAGCTTATGCAGCCTATCTTTATTGTTTGAAGTTCTGTCTTCTAGAGCTGAGGTTCTCTTTTCTATAGAAGTTAGCCTATTATTAAATTTTTCCATTGTTGTTCTGATGTGATTGACTGAAGATTTTAGTTCCGTTGCTTCCTTTTTCAGTATGTTTCTTTCTCTGATAATAGACTTTTTAATCTCTTGATTTTCTCACAGTCACTTCATTATATCTTAGTTTATTGTTCCTTTTAGCAATCCAATTGTTGATTTTTTTTCTAGGTTTTCATCTTGTTTTCTTTCCATGTGTTCCTTGGTAGGAGAAGTTGTGTGTTTGAGGTGAACCTTTTCTAATTTCATTCCTCATTTTTGGATGAGCTTCTTCTGGATCTTTGAATTGAGGTTCCCTGTTGAGAAGCAAGGGAGGTCTCAAGGTGCTTCTTCCTTGTAAGTCAAAGAGTCGGTTCAGATACCACTCCTCTGATAATCACCTTCTTTCAGAAATTTATTTTTGCCTGGAGCCTTGTTTTGTTGCACCTTTTGGATCTAGACTTCGGGTTTGGTTCTGTAACCTGTTGGTGGTGTGGAGTAGCACACTGGATTGTAGAAGAACAGGAATGGAGGTGTGTCACTGAGTGCTGGGATCTCTGGCCTGTGAGGCAGCCCTGCCTCTGTGGTGAGGGTACCTGGGATCCTTGGTACTTAAGGGCCCAGTATATTTGGACCTAGTGGGTATGTTCTGCAGTGGGGTAGCTCCAGGCAGGGGGGGTTTAGGAGTGGGTGCCCTGAGTGTGGCTGCTGGCCTTTGGACTAGAGGCCTCGGGACCTTTTTTTTTTTAACCTTATGACCCAGTTCTTAACTTCAAATTTTATCCTATAGGAATGTGATAGCCTTTCTTTCCATAATGTTTCTTTCCTTTGTTATTTTTCTAGAACCATCCTCTTTCGCTTGGAGATATCACATCTTTCTTCATCTAAAACCACTCTGTTAACACCTATCTATTTGGAGTTTAGGTTAGTTGTTATCTCTTTTAGAGAACCTCTTCTCATCTTCTGAGCTATGAGAGATGTCCTTCTTATTTGCTGTCCTAGCATCTTGGGCTTCTTTTATAATAGCATTTATGATCCATGAATATAATTAGTGCTTATTTGTCCATCTTCCCATTACATTGTGAGAACCTTGGAGATAGAACATTGTCATATCCATTTTTGTATTCTAACATCAAGGCTTTAACTACTTTTTAATGAACCTATTAGTTAGTCATGTAAACAACACCCACCCCCAATCTGCCTGATCCCTGCCCACTGGGGCCAGTCTTTGCCTATAATAGGAAGTCCTTGTGTTGCATACCATGCATACCTATAGCGAGCAATTCTGCTTAGTCCTACCATAGTGTCTGTTCAGGAAGTGGTCACAAAATTTTTGTTAAATGATGAATTTATCAGTCAAGCAGTCAATTAGCAAAGAACAGAAAGTAATATAAAAAAGCAATTGAAACAGGCATTCATAGGGACACCTATGAATAAGAAGAAAATGTAAATCACTCATCATAAAGTATACTGTTGAATTGGCAGTTTTGTTATTTCTAACAAAGGGTGCATTTCTGAGACAAGCCTTTCCATAAACACATAAGAAGTTGTACAAGTAGAGGGCATTCATGATCAGTCAGTAGATATGCAGCATCTCAATTTATCTTAATTTCTGCTGGCTTGTTTTTCTGAAGGTGTATCATTCTGTGTGTGAACTACCTATTTTTTTCAAAGCAGTTGTTAATATATTTCAATGGCAGCAGTGCATTAGCCATTTAGCCAATGGGTCAGTGTTGAGAAATAAAATAATTTGTTAGAACTGAGGAAAGGTATAGAATAAATCTTAAAATTTTTGACCACTTGTTTATTTACAATTTGGGGAAGTCTAGATAGGTGGGGGTGAAGAGGTAAGGAAGGAAGATGGGGAGGGAAACAGGAGAATATAAATACAGTATTGTATACTTTGCACTCCTTTGATGTTGAATAGTACATATGCAGGCATTTAAAACTTGAAAATAGAATAAAATTATTATGTATATATATAAATTTGCATATGTAATGCGGGGAGATCAGGGTGGGGGGAAGAACAGGGGAAGGAATGGGACCGAATTATATTTCATAATGTGTGCATGTATGAATGTATAACAACAAATCCCTTAACTATGTAAAAATATAACACACCAATAAAAAATAAATATAAAATAATAATTCTTTCAAAATCTGAAAAATGTTTTGTCATAATAGCCAATAATGTTAAAATAATGAATAGAAATCTTGAGTTCAAACTCCAGAGTCATCATTCCCTATCTATGTGACTATGGTATACCTTAATAGTGCTGTTTGATATCCAGTTCCACTCTTCTTCCTGGGCTCTTACAAGATCATACTGCCCAGCTTTCTTCTAGTGGGTGTGGCTCAAGGCTTAGAAGAGGAAATAGCACATATCCCTTCCAGTCTGAGTTAGGTAGAAAGCCACAGAGATAGTAAGTGGCAGAACTGGTACTCAATCCAAGGTTGGTTAGCTACAGATTCTAAATTCTTAAACATTTCCTCAGGTAATTGAATCTTCATCTACACCATATTCTTGGTCAGAAACCTTCAGCAGCTCTCCCTTTCTTTTGAAATTTGAAATGCAGTTTTTTTTTTAACCTTAATGTATAGAAGACATTTCTAACTACATTTCTCATTGTTCATGATTTAGAAAAAGTGGTCTTTGGAGTAACAGCTATATGTTTTATAACTTAGTCCTGTCATTAATAGCTTATAAAAACTTGGGACAAGATAATTTACCTTTTCAAGTGTCTTAAAACTGAGGAGAATAGAATTTGAACTTAACGGTTAAATGAAATAGTGCATATAAATGGCTAATGCAGGGCCTGACTTACAAAGCCACTTAATATTATTTGAAAAAATAATTACGGGGCTGGAGGTGTGGCTTGGCAGTTCTGGTGCTTACCTGGCATGCAAGGATATGAGTTTGAACCCCAGCACCATGCACACAACAAAGTGTCTGAGCAATGAAAGCCACATGAAAAACTAAATAAAATTGATTCTCTTTCTCTATCTCTCACCATCCCTTTCTCTTTAAAAAAAAAATTACTTAGCCTTCAGCTAAACAAATCTTCCCCACACATTTGTATCCCAGCCTTTGCATATATTTTTCTTCCACATTGAATATTTTCATCATATATTTGGCTAGTGTATCTAATCCATCCTTAATGCATCTTTCAAGGGTACCTTTTCTAGGAAGCCTTTTTTGATTCATACTGCCCTCATCCTGAAGTGGTTCTTCCCTCATTTGAATCCTAATACAGTTTGGTACAGGTACATGTCATATTTAGCCTTGTTTGCGGAGTTTGAATACCTGGTACATGCTCAGTCTGGGTTATAAATACATGGAGCAGAGGCCATGCCTTTCACTATCTGTTATCCACACATCTTAGTAGAAGAATTTGGTTTGGATACATGATAATTACTGGTTAACTGAATTATATCCTCAGAAGGCTCAGAGTGCCTGTGATCTGTATTATTATCCCCAGACCAAGGAGAAAGGAAGGAAATTATCCATATGCCATGAATGTTGCTTTGTATAACATTTATTTTAATATTCACAAAAATTATATGAGATAGCCATTATTATTCTCATTTTACAGATAAAGAAACTTAGGCCTCAGAGGATAAGTGGCTTGTCTAAGGTTATATAGTTAGGAGGTTGTATGGATTTGAACACATATCTATTTGACTTTATACTTTATTGGTAATGTTGCTATTTACTAAGGAAAAATGATACTATATGATTCTCCAGCATTGGTTGTTTTATTGAAGGTCAGATTCCTTTAGATATTATGTGACTAAGTCCTTAGTTTTACCAATGAGGAAATTCAGGATGAAGAAGAACAAAAGTCTTACTCAAAACACTCAGCTAATGAACCTAAGTAGGTCTGGTTTCCAAGCCAGCTCTAAACATAGTAATTTTCTAAAAGACTCAGATGCCTCTCTCATTGTGGGCCAAAAAATAATGTACCTGTCTTTGGAACTTCTGGCCCTCCACCTGGGCCCTGATCCATCACTGTCAAAATCACAGCCTAATTTATTTTGGTTAATGAGATAGAACTATCAATTTTTCTACTATGAGCTGCATTGGAGGTCAAAGAAGCTGAGCCCAAGCTGTGTTTAGTCTAATTGCAAATGCTGGAACAGAGTTACATCTAGCTATTTTTCTTGAATTATACAACAGTAACATTTCTCATCGATCAGTGACTTATAAGCTTTCAATAACATCCTTTGTTATTTTCTATGTCTCTGAAGAAGAGATTGGAGGATTATGTTAGACGATCTAAAAGTTACCTCATACTTCTAAAGTTCTGATTCTGCAATTCTGATGCTCATGACAATTTTTTGTTTTATTAGTTACTTAATAATTATGTATACAATTTTTACTAAATTATTAATGTTCAATCTTCAATATTATTTACATTGGACTATAAATTCCATGAGAATGGACAACATGTCTGTTTTGCTCACCATTTTTATTCCTTATATCATCACATAATTGATACTTTGAAAATGTTGATTGAATAAAAAATTAAATGAATTTGCAAAGGCTAGTATATAATCTCCAACTGATAACTAGTAAATCAAACCTAAGAAGAAAAATGATTTTCTTAAGAACAAATATTATTTATTCATATAGCAGTTATTAAACCAGTATCTTTGAGCTTTTGAGTTATTGGCATGAACAAGCAAAATATAATGACATTCTGAATCCTTGTAATCTATCTAATATCTCTTAGTGAACTCATATTAATTATGACCTCTTTCTCTCCCTATTTTCTTAGAATGTCTGCCTCCTAATGTGGGTCTTCCCTGTCCTCTCTCAAGCATGGTATTTAGGCATTTTTTACAATGATTTTTGACATCCAAGAGTACAAAATGGAAGCTGCCTAACCTTCTTAAGACATAGGTTCAGAACTGGCACAGCATCACTTCTGCTGCATTCTGTTAATTAAAAGTCCATTGCAGAGCCCACCTAAACTGAAGGTGTGAGGACTAGACAGGATATGAATATGGCGAATTGTGGTTTATTGGAAACCATCAGTGAAATAGACCAGAGGTTCGTAAATGGTGACCTCCATGTCAAATACAGCTTATCTGTTTTTGTATGGCCTGTGAGTAAAATGTTTTTTACACATGGACTTTGCAATTAATTTGCTGATAGGTAACGCTGACTTTTAAACCTCATTATGTGTAGTTATTTCCCTCAAGTGTTCCTTCTTTAAATTATTAGATCTGTATTACAAAATAACCCTAAATCTAGTATTATTACATTTCACATTTTGCCAATAAAGATTTTTATGGAAATCTGTTTTCTCTCCTATTTCATGAGTATCTACATAATATCCTCAATTGCCTGCTTTTTCAGAGGCTATCTGATCTTTTATAGAAAAAAGTTTGCCAACTCTGTATCATAAACACACAGTAACTCAATTTTTCTTTTCATAACCCTGCCAGAGATACATTATTATCCCTTTTTTAGATAAGAAAAGAGAATCAGCTAAAAGATACAGTGGATGAAATGAAAGATAAGGTAGAGAGTATCAACAGCAGAATTAATTAAAAAGAAGAATCTGGGAACTTGAAGACAGGTTCTTTGAAAATGTACAGTTAGAATAGAAAAAAGTAAAAGTAATGAAAATAATAAAGAGCTTATGGGATTTATGGGACAACTTCTAAAAAGGAAATAATGGTTGTATAGGATTTAAAGAAGAAGAAGAAAAGAGAAACAAAGGGGTAGAAGACTCAAAGGAATAAAGCAGACAAAATTTTCCAATTCAAACAAGACTACATTGACATATTCTAATCAAGCCGAAAAAAAAAAAAATCAAGGATCCTATAAGCAGCAAGAGAACAGAAGCAAATCACATGTCTGAGAGTTGCAATAAGGATAGGAATAGGCTTCTCAGAAGTGATTTTATAGGCTAGGGAAATTGAATGATATATGCAAAGTAATGAAGGAGGAAACATCCAATCAAGAACACTGTAATGAGCAAGGCTGTCCTTGAAAAAGAATTAAAGATTTCCAAGATAAACAAAAGTTAAGGATTAATTTAGGAATAATCTTGCCAGAAAGTAAAAAAAGTAAGGAAATTAATCAACACTAAACTTGTCTTAAATGTTAGAGTTTTTTAAACTGAAAGAAAAATACACTGTTCAGTAACACAAAAACACAGAAAAGAATAAAACTCACTGGTAAAAGTAACGACCCATTCAAATTCATAATATTCTAGTACTGTAATAGTGGCATATAAGTACTTATATCTTTAGTATGAATTTTTTTGAGAGAGATGACAGAATCATTTTATTTAGTTTTTCATGTTGCCTTGGTTGCTGGGAAACTCCATTGTGTACATGGTGCTGGGGTTTGAACCTGCATACTCGCACACGCCAGGCAAGCACTATAACTGCTGAGCTATTGCTCCAGCCCCCCTAGTATGAATGTTACTAGAAAAAAATTATTAAAATATAAAATTATTACAATAAAAACAAAGAGGGAAGTAGAGTAAAAGTATGGAGTTATTTTTATGTGACTAAAATAATTATTAGAATAAAATAATCTACAATAACTATGAGATGTTTTCATAAGCCTCATGGTAACTACAAAGCAAAATCTATAGTAAATATATAAAGAAGATGATTAAGGAATCTAAGTATTTCTCTAGTGAAAATCGCCTAATCATAACGGAAGGCAGAAAGTGAGGAATAAAGGAACAAAAGATCTACAAAATCACCAGAAAATAATTAACAAAATAATAATAGTCATCTTGAACCTAGATGGATTGAATTATCTAAAAGGTTTGGAATGAGTGAATGAATTAATAAAAAA
>PVKS010034141.1:0-21166 GCA_004027875.1 Aplodontia rufa | reverse complement strand
GAATGGATCTTCTATTTATGGCTGGATATGACCAGTTTTAACTTTTTTTGAAGCTGGATTCAGGGGATCTGAAAGTCAGAAGATACGTTATCAGAACTCCATCTGCTGGTAGTTGTCAAAAATGACTTCTGTGATCCCAGAGGTGTGGGTCAGCTGTTCCGCCCTGTGAAAGACCTTCTGCCTATGGTGGGAGGACAGAGCCTTGAACCCCATTACTCCTCAGTCCCAGATCCTTTATGAGAGAAGGATTCAGGCCCCGGACCCCACCTTCTGCTGAGTCAGCCTGTGTTCAGCTGCTGGATCCAGGCACAGTTTTATGAGCCTGTTTTGCAGACCCGGGGAGGCGGGTCCAGGACAGGGAGTGTGGTTTTAAAGATGGATGCTCCCCTTCCCTCTCTGCTCCCACAACTTCCCTAGGGCTTCAGCCAAGCCTTCTGGTCCCGTTTCCACCTTTGATCTCCGTTGCTTCCTGACGGAGTATTTAGAAGTTGCTTTGCAATCCCAAAGAAGTCTTGCCCTGATCAGGCGGGCTGGGAGTGTGGTAACTAGCAAGCGGATAAAATATGAACACTTGCTCGGTTCTCACTCCCTTGAAGTTCCTGCACCGCCTCTTCCATGCAAACCGCTGCTCTGTGCTTGTTTGAACGCTGTTTCCAGTCACTGATCCTGCCGCCAGACAGAGCACAGGTCCGGGAGGGGTCCTCGCCAGAACGCTGACTTTAAAGCTGTGCTGGTTTTTCTTTGCAGACGTGACTCCAGCGGGCGGGAATGTAGGTGGGAGAATGTAAATGCCGGCCGGCAGGCGGCCGCTGCTGCTGCCGCAGCCGCAGACACAACAGCAGAGATGGATCAGAACAAAGCCCCTGGTCACTCCTAAGTCTCTATTCCTCAAATCTACTGATAAGATTAGGACTGGTGATTCACAATGCTAATCTCTCAAACACACCTCAAAATACTGGTGAGAAGCTGGAGATATCCTGATCAGTCGCGGGGGTGCAGGTGAAGCCTTTTGTCTTCAGAACGCCATCTTGAAAATCTTGAGACCTACTTTTAAGCCTGTAAGCTCCATGGCCTTTCCTTGAACATCTGATGAAAGCTGTGGTCCCAGAATTATGTACTTGTGTATGTACAGTTTTACCGGTATTCGCATGCTTCTAATGCCCATCCATGAGATACTGCCTACCCCACTCTCATACAGCATGGATTTGTAGCTGAGGAATTTTCCTAAAAGTCTGTGCTAAAAATAAGATAATTGAAATTATCACTGAATATAAAGACAAACTATATTGTTCATATCTTCTTAGCCAAATGCAAAAAATTTAATGGAGAAGAACAGGTGATTTGGAATTAGAATTCATTTAGCTCTCCATGATTAAATAAGTGAACATTAATTAATGTCTATAACCTTCATTTTTCTTTTTCCTAGGTGTATGCAGCAGTATTATGGCAACAAGCTAATGAAAACAGACAAAATTCAACTGAAAAAGCATGTTTTGGCACCTCCCTCCCAGAGGAAAAGCTTAATGATTTTCGTGATGAGCAAATTGGACAGTTACAGGAGCTGATGCGAGAAACAACTAAACCCAACAGGCAATTTAGTATTACTGAGTCTATAAAACCAAAATTTTAGAAAATACAATAAAGTTTAACACAACATGTAAAATTCAGAACCTCTTAACTATCATTGATTTTCGAAGTTTCTATTTCAGCCTTAATGAAGTATTATTTTGTTTTTGGCTGTTATGAATGAAATGTATGGATCAGGATCACCAGCAGATAACTGGAAAACTTGATGACATTATTGGAATAACAGTATTTAATGAATGGAATCTGATTTTTGGATTAAACAAGAAGGGCTCTAATATGGTCAATTTTTTGTATACAGATTGGTTTTAAATGCTGTTGTTCAAATTTTAGCCTGAGGGAATTTCTTTCATTTCATCAGTTAAGTATATCATAATGATGAATATAGAATTCCAACAAGTTTATTATTAGGTGCATTGTAGTTCTGAAATTATCATTTCCAGTTTAATAATACATACATGATTATTCTGTTTGTCCCCTTCTGACTTATTATTCATTCATAATGAAAGGTTAAAGGGAAGCTTTAATATTCAATATGATACTGTCATTTGCATAGTAGATTATACAAAGTATAATAATATTTCTACAGTATTTATATCAAATGGTCCTTAAGTTATAGTTACTTTGAGAATCTCATTTATTACCTAATGGTATATATAAATTTTTTAAAAATTAAAACCCTGCATATAACAAACATCATTTTAGATACAGGGGCATGTATTTGGGGAATTTTGTTCTTGTTGAGGAAAATCTCTGTCCCTCTCTGTGCTTCCCTCTTCCACCATGATTACCTCAGACTCCAGAATAGTCAGCTGAAACTATGAGCTTCAAAATAAACTTTTCCTTCTTGAAATTGTTCTTATCAGGCTTTTTGGTCACAGCAGTGACAAAGCTGACTAAAATAATATTATACATGGACTAAGGTTGTGTAAAATGTGTTCAGGGGACTCCTCAAAAGATTAGGCATGGAACCACCGTGTGATCCAGCTACTTCTGAGTATTTACTCTGGAGAATTAAAGTTATCTTACTTCAGTTATACATGCATACCCATGTTTATAGGAGCACAATTCACAATAGCCAAGCTATGGCTAGCCTAGGTGTCATCAATGGATGAATGGATAAAGAAAATGTGGTGTGTGCTTGCAGTGGAATTTTTGTTCTACCTTAAAGAAAAATGAAATTATGGCATTTTCAGGAAAATGAATGGAACCAGAGACCATCATGTTAAGTGAAATAAGTCAATCTCAGAAGGTTAAAGGACATGTGTTTTCTTTCATATGTGGAAGCTGGAGAGGAAAAGGAAAACAAAGTTTGGGGAAAATCTCCTAAAAAATCAAGTAGAGATCAGTAGAGGAAAAGGACCCAGGGAAGGGGGGTAAATGCTGGGGAGGGATATTGGCCGAATTATATTGTTATATTGTATGCATGTATGAATTTGTAACAACAGACTCATCAATATATTACAACTGTAATGCACCAATAAAAGATGTGGAAAAAAGTAAGAGGTTATGATAAAATAGGACACTGTAAAAGATGACTAGACTAGCACATTTGAAAGAGAACCAAACAGAACTTCTCAAAATGGAAAATAGAAATTGGTAGACTTCAATGAGTGTAATAGAAGCAAAGAAAGGCTGAATATTACTGATAAGTGCATCTTAAGTTAGAAAAACAATACAATATGTTCAAAAACAGAAGGAAATAAAAGAACAGAAAGAAGGTTTAAAAAAATCAAAATTTTATTATTTGATAAAGACTTAAAAGAGACCCCTGGCAAAGTTAAGTAAAACCAGACATACATAACCTCTGTAAAGAACAAAAGGGGACAAAACTTTTTGTTGTGCCATTAAATAGATATTATATTATGAACAACTTAATGCCAATCAATGTAAAATCTGCCAAAGGAATGGATATATTTTTTGCAAGATGAAGCTTACAAAAATAGGCAAAAGAATGGTTCAGTAGCCGTGAAAATAACTGATTCAGTGGTTTAAAATACTCCCAGAAAAATTCCAAGCTTTAATAACTTCTTCGATGAATACTATCAGATTCTATGAAATAAATAATCCCAAATTTAAGCCTTTCCAGAGAATAGAAAAAGAGGGATACTCCATAATCCATTTTATGAGACCAGCCAATATGCACTACCAAATGAAGTATAAGAAAGGAAAATTACTGACTGATTTAATTTAGGAACATAGATTCAAATTCTAAAGTATGCATTAGTAAGGCAAATCCAGCAAATGGTGATTCATCATGATCTGGTCATGTAAATGGTAGGAATCCAAAGTTGTTGTACATTAAAAAATCAATTACTATCATCTACCACATAATCAAATTAAAGGAGATTTAATCATGATCATCTCAAGAGGTGAAGAAAAAGTGTTTGCAAAACATTCAACATCTATTCATGATAAAAATGCTCTTGAACTAGGTATGAAGGGTACTTGAATTTAATTAGAGGGTTTTTACCAAACATTTGCAGTGAAACATAATCGCTGAAAGCTTTTTCTTTGAGATTGGAAAAAAGGCAAGGATGTCCATCATCACTTCTTTTGAAGTCAAAACTGATATTCTTAGAAAATATGATTGTATATGTGGAAAATCTAAAAAAGCCTACAAATTGCTAGACTAAGAATGTAATAGTTTACTAGATGTAAACATTTCTACACTAAAATCAAAATCAATTGCATGCCTGAAAAATTGTAACAACATGAAAATTTACAAAACAATTTTGTCACCAAATATTGAATACTTAAAAACCAGTTTACTAAAAGTTGCTCAAAATTCTCAGAGGGAAATTATAAAATTTTACTTGAAATGTTAAAGTAGATTTAAAGGCACACTATACTCAAGATTGAAAAATTTAATTTTGTTAATATTATAATTGTCCTCAAAAAGCCTGTAGTTCCAATATAATATTCATCTGCATTCCAAATATTTTAATTATAATTGACAAACTTATCTTAAATTTTTTGTATAGTGACAAGGGAGGGTCAAGAATAACCAAAGCATTTTTAAGAACAATGTGATAGGACTTAGCAGACTAGACATCCAAATATCGCTTTAGTTATTAAGATAGTGTAGCATTTCATCATACAGGGGCTTGATTTTTAGCAATCATGTGCCACACTCTAGTGGAGAAAGGACTGCTTGTCAGTTAATGTTTCTGGTTCTGTAACAGTTGGTTTTTTTTTTTTTTTTCCAGGAAAAAAACTTTGGTGCCGAGATTTGGTTGCTTTCTTAAAGATCAAAATATGAAAGACAATCCTTCAAGAAAATAACAGAGGATCATCTTCAAAATATTAGAGTAGGAAAGGACTTAAGACAAAATAAAACTCTACATATAAAGAAAAAAATAAGTATGAGTACGGTAACATGGTACTTCTTTCACCAAAAGCAGTGAAGAATACATAGTCCTCTGAGTATAAAGAGAGTTATAACATATAATGGCCCAAGGGCATTATATACAGAATGTCTAAAGAGCTCCTATCATTAAGATCCAATAGAAAATTGGCATGAATCTTGAGTAAGAAATGGGAAAAAATATCCTTGGCCTCCTTAGAAGTATATGCAAATAGAAATAGTGACATTGTAATACATGAAATTCAGGTCGAATAAAATGGAGTCTGACACCAAGTGTTGATAAAGATTGGAAGTAATGGATGTTCTTACCCAGTTGGTAGCATATAGCATCACTCTTAGAAAAGATTGACATTCTTTAGTAAATCTAAAGATGTTTATGCTGAGTATTATGATATGAACACATTAATACTATTGCATTACAGTGAGTACAGACACTGCTATCAAATTCAATGATTTGAATCCTATCTTTCCAATTTTCTGACCTTCCATATGTGACTTTATATATGAAAGGAGTAAGGTTTTGTCTCTCTCCCAAGAACCAGTAGGATTTTTTTTTTAAAAAGGAACTAATTTCATTTATTTAATCTCAGTTAAAGGCATCACTAACTTTTTTTTATTCATTCAACATAGTCTTACATTTAGGAGGGAATTATTGCACACAGTCATGAACACATGCATAATGACAGAGCAAGCAGAGGTTGATGCCAGTTCATGATCTCCCTGCTTTGGGTTATCCCCATCCCATGTTTCCCCCAACTTTACCCCCGTGTTAGTTGGGCTTCTCATGGAAGTCGAAGGTTCCCCACTGGGTTCATAACCCCCCCACGTCCTCCCTCCAGTTGCCTTGATGTCCCTCTTGTTCTCTCCTCCTGTCCTTGCTCCCCTCCTTTCATCCCCCAGCGTCATAGGTAAGGTTCCCCCTGCTCATGTTGAGGGGAACTGATGTTGAGGTTGTTATTAGCTTAGCCAACTTTCAGTCTGTTTCCATCTGTATTCTAGCTTCCACATATGATAAAACATTGAGCTCTTGAGTCTCTGAGTTTGGGATATTTCACTCAGCATAATTTTTTCTATCTCCATCCATTTGACTGCAAATGCCATGATATCATTTTCTGTAATAGCAAAGTAGACTTCCATATATATATTCTGTCTCACAGTGTTTGAATCCACTCATTCAGTGAGGGGCATCTGGGTTTGTTCCAATACTTTAGCTATAATAAATTGAGCTGCTATGAACATTGATGAAGCAGTATCTGTGTAGTATGCTGATTCTAGCTCTTTTGGGAGAATACCCAGGAGTGGGATAGTTGGGTCATAAAGTGGTTCCAGGCCTAGTTTTTTTGAGGAGTCTCCACACTGCTTTCCAGAGTGGCTGTACAAGCTTGCAGTCTCACCAACAGTGCGACAGTGTTCCTCTCTTCCCACAGCCCATCCAGCATCTGTTACTGTTTGTATTCCTCATTTTGGCCACTCTGACAGCAGTGAGTGGAATCTCAGTGAAGTTTTGATTTGCATTTCTCTGATTGCTAGTGATGTAGAGCATTTTCTCATGTATATATATATGGGCTTTTTTTACTTCCTCCATTGAGAGATTTCCATTTAGCTCCCTAGCCCATTTATTGATTGAATTATTTGTGGTTTTGGTTTTCAGTTTTTTGAGTTCTTTGCATATTCTGGATATTAGCCCTCTGTCTGAGGTGTAGCAGGCAAAGATTTTTTCCCATTCTGTAGATTCTCTCTTGACTAATTCTTTAGCTGTGCAGAAGCTTTTTAGTTTAATGACATCTCATTCATTTATTCTTGGCTTTAATTTTTGTGCTAGGGGAGTCTTGTTAAGGAAGGTGGTGCTGATGCCTATGTTGTGTAATGTTGATCCTATTTTTTCTTCAAGCAGTTGTATAGTTGCTGGTTTAATTTCCAGATCCTTGAACCATTTTGATTTGATTCTTGTGCAGGGTGAGAGGTAAGGATCCAATTTCAGTTGTCTGCATACCTCTCACCAGTTTGTCCAGCACCATTTGTTGAACAGGCTGTCCTTCTATACTATGCTTTTGCCCCCTTTATCAAATATCAGATGGTTAAAGATTTGAGGGTTTGTCTTGGCATCTTCTATTTTTCCATTGGTCTTCATTTCTGTTTTGATACAAATACCATGCTGTTTTGTTACTACAGCCCTATAGTATATGATTTCAGGTCAGGAATTGTGACAGCACCTGCTTCGTCTTTCTTACATAGTAATTTTTGACTATTCTGGGTCTTCTGTTATTCCATATGAATTTGAGAATTGCTTTTTCTATATCTGTGAAGAATGTCATTGGTATCTTGATGGGGGTTGCTTTGAATCTGTGTAGGACTTTCGGCAGAATGGCCATTTTGATTATATTGATTTTACCTAACTAGGAACATGGAATATTTTCCCATCTATTTAAATCTGTAAATTCTTTTTTTAATGTTGGATAATTTTCATTGTAGAGGTCCTTTATATCCTTTGTTAGATTGATGCCCAAGTATTATTTGTTTTGAGGAAATTGTGAATGGGATATACTTCCTGATATCTTTCAGTGGACTTGTTGCTGGAGTATAGGAAAGCTAATGATTCATGGGTGTTGATCTTATAATCAGCTACTTTCCTAATGTTAATAAGATTAAAAGAGTTAATCTATGTGAAGCATTCAGAATAGTACTTAGAACATAAAGTAGTAATTATTTATTTCAAGTAAGGAACAGCCACAAGCTTCTCCCCACCACCATTTACCTTCATTAGCTCTCCTCTTTAAAAACAATCCAACACTCCAATTTTGAAATTATTTATAAGACTTCATAAACATTTTAACATACAATTTATAATATAACTATTGTAAGAGGAAAAACATAATGGTTACTTTTGTTCTTAAATAAAATTTTTATTTTAAATAGTTTTATGTTGATGCGTTTCAAAAAGCTGATCTTTAAGTGAGCAGTAGTTAAAGGTTGTTTGCATTTTCTGTTTGGTTTCTAATTTATTATTATTTTGTTAAAGAGAGGAACTGAGAAGAGAGAAAGAGAGTCAGTTTTATTTATTTTTCATCTGGTTTTCATTGCTCCGACACTTAGTTGTGTATGGGGTGGTGGGGTTCAAACCTGAGTCCTCACACATGCCAGGCAAGCTCTGTAACCTCTGAGCCACCACTCCAGCTCCTGGTCCTAATTTATTCTTTTGGTGGGAGGCCTGATAAAGGAAAGACTGTAAGACCTTTATAATAAAATTAGAGTCACATCAAAGTATTGAATTTGAAGTGGCTGATAAGTTTATTTAGTCTTAAACGCATTTTTTCCACCCTTTTTGTTTTCTGATTTTCATGGAGAAATTCATCTTGACTCTCAAGATGGGTGAAACAACTTACTCCAACTGGTTTTGTGTTTGGACATCTCTAAAACTGACCTATAGAAACAGTAGGAATGCTGACATGAATGGGCAATTATGGGCTTTAGAAAGTGTTTAATGTTTAAATCAATTATAAGGTTAATTTGTGCTTTTGTAACAAAGAAACAATAGAGTTCAAGGCTAAATGGCTGAAATAGTATAATCTTTTCAGTATAATCTTTTCAGATTTTCAAATTATCTTAGTGCAAAAACTAAAAGCTGAATTTTGAATAATTGTTGCTAATCAACTTTAAGTAAATAAATATCCACATAGTAACAACATAGCAGATGTACGACGTTGCCACTCAACATTAGATAACTGGAAAGAGAACTAAGCAAGGCTACAAGAATAGTAAAAGTTAACAAGTCCATTATAATATACATTTTTACATGTAAGACAAGCTTAAAGTAATTGGATTTAAAAATGAAAAGATTGATAAAACTACAGTTATTTTAAACTAACTTTTCTAAAACAGGTAAAAATATGAGTTTGATCTCAAAGCTAGCCTTATGAAATGTGGGGGTACACCTTCTGTCTTCTGGAACCAAAGAAACATCTCACATCATTTAACTACTGCCCACTCTCAGTGTTCTTATCAAAATGCGTGTTCCATCAGGACAGGAATTTTGTTCACTGATGTTTCAGTATTACTGAGTGCCAAACACATCATAAGAATTCAGTAAATATTTGAATAAAATAATGTCAGAACACTGAATCAAGTTCATTCTGGGGACAAAACTGATTAATTGGAATAAGGAAAATTTAATCTAATAATAGTACTCAAGGGGCTGAAGCAGTGGCTCAGCAGTTATGGTGCTTGCCTGGCATGTGTGAGGATGCCGGTTCAAACCTCAACATCACATACACAATGAAGTGTTGGAGCAACAAAAGCTACATGGAAGATTAAATAAATTGATTCTGTCTCGCTCACTGTGCCTCTCTTTTTAAAAATAAAAGTACTCAATAGGTGAGTAACAAAAAGATATAAAGATCACTTAAGGATATTATAGGAGGTACCTCTGGGAAATTACGAAAGGTTGGTTGAACAAACTTGGAAAGAGGGGCCCTTCTCAAGATTCAGATGTGAGGTTGTCGTAGTCCAGGCCAGGCTATAAGCATGACAAGAGATTATATGTCCTGAGTGTACCACCGAGAGTACTACTGGATGTCCCAACACAGGTGCTGCTGACCACCATGTAGCAGGAGCAAAGAATAAACCAAGATGGCAGTACACAGGAATCTGAGAAATCCCTGTTTTTGCAAAGATCCTCCAGCACTCCTTGGACAAAGCTTAGTACTATGTTCACTGCAAAGGTGCAATATTGAAATGTCCGTTATCACAGCTAGTGATGCTTAGTCACCTAAAGACCAAACTGCAGTCCTCACTGACAACAAAACTTGTATAAGATGATAAGGGGAAGGATTTGAGAGAGAAATTTATATTTACATCCAAGAAATGCCTGTCCATTTATAAAATAAGCAGAGAGGAAAATATATTTAGTTGCTTTGTCATCATTTTTATAACCATTTCCATAGGTACTCACAAGGCCACAAGTCACAGTTTATAATTTCCTTCTTTTACTACTAATGCTGTGTTTCATTTGTTCTCAACCTCTGCTTCAGCAAGTCAAAGGTTTTTTACTTGTGGACATTCTAAACCTTTTTTCCTGAGGGTTATGAATTTTCAGTGGACTTACCTTTTTTGGGCAGAGAAATTCCTGGGTTCTGAACTCCTATTCCTGTGTGCTGAACTTTTTTTCCTGAGTTCCAAACAATCCCTCCTGACCTGAATGTAGGCAATAACCCAGTTTTCTGCTAATCAGAATCAATTGTCACAGCCATTCTAATTTCATCTGTACTATTTCCTCTATTCAGCCTTCCCCCCCCACAGCTCAGAGGGTCATCTCCCTTCTTCTCTCAAATGATGCCCCCTTTCCTCCCCCACCATCTTTTTAGCTTTAACACTATTTCAATGTATAAACACATGTGTTGGTATATAAACATACCTTGGTCAACTGTTCCACTTACTAGTGAAGCCTAGTGAAGAGTTGGGACACATCCCAGCAGTCCTGAGTTGGTTATAATGGGAAACATTACCCTGCTATCCTTTCTTGCTGCTTACATCTATGATGCTAGAGGTTGGACTCTAGAAAGACTCTAGCGTTACCCCCAGAAAATCCAAATACTTCTGCCAACATGCTTATTTAGAAGTTCCAAAGTCTTTGCTCACTTCTGTCTCATGTAGGAAGATGTACTTGGAAGAACCTAGGTGCAAGGTCATCAGAGTGGGGTTACAGTTCGTACTGTCATTCCAACTTTCAAGGCACAGCAGGTTTACTCAATACAACATGGACTTAGCTTTAAGAAAGAATATAGAAGAGAGAGCATTGAGAGGAACAGCATTACAGAGGCCTTGGATGCAGGTTCTAGTGTCCCCAATCACATGCACTGGGACGTGTTTTGGTACAAGAAACAACAAACTGAAGTGAGTGTGGAATACTCAGGCTAAGAAAGTCATAGTGTTTAAGGTCTCTGAATTTAAAAACTCCACTAATCATTGAACATCTCGAAGGGGGCCTATCAAGCTCCTGTTCTTCAGTACAGTTGACGTCCATACGTTAAAAGTTTTACAATAAATAATCTTGACAACTAGGTACAGCATACCTAGCAACATCTTTGGAATTTTCCTTTTACCACTGTGGATATTTGAAGAAGTTTGACTAAAGAGCAAGCAGTGTTCAAGCATCCCGTGAGCCTGGAGTAAGACTGACAATTCAGCAACTAAATCTTCCCTCTCACATATAGAAGCCTGGCCGAAAGGGAGCCTGTGAACTGCAGGAAACCAAAGGAGGAGACTAGATTGATGTCGTGTGGGCCAGAATAGAGTATGAGTAGTTAAAAGCGCAAAAGAGTTGATCTTAAAAATCCCTGGCCTGGGAGTCTAGGGACAGGCCTCTAACACTATCTGCTGTAGGTTGTGAGTTTGAACAAATTGCAGGTTCACTTTGGCTTTCAGCTTCCTTAGCTCTCACAAGGGAGATTTGTATTTCTTAAGCAGTCTAGCTGTTATGTTACATAATTCCACAATTTGGCATGAATCTATTCAAATCACTGAACTTCAGCACCACAGGGGACACATGACTAGATAGGTTGTGAGTACCGGATGTCTTTGAATTAAAAACTCATCCTACGTCAGAACCTGAACTCTTATACATCTTTGTGCTATTTTCAGATATATGAAGTATTATGCCTACTCTTAGGCTAATGTGTCACAATCATGATATTTAATTTGAGAAGATTAAAATTGCAAAGCTTATTTTAAATTATTTTGGACAATTTCTAAAAATATATATTTTATCAAGAAAGTAGCAATACATACAAAAAAGATGATGGTGGCATTTCATCAACCTTTGAGGCAAAAGTGAAACTATATTCGCCTGCCATAACAGTATCTGTTAAAGGAGTACAAAGTTGTCTGAAAAAACAAATTTATTTTCTTGGTTCCACAGGCTGGAAGTGGAAGATCAATTTGCCATTGCCGTTATCTCATTTAACCTTCACTATCTCAGTAAAGGCTCTGTCTCAAATATAGGCACCTTGGGTGGGAGTTAGGACTTTGACGTAAATTTTGGGATGGGATACAATTCATTTCTTAGCACTGCTTCTGTGGACCTTAAAGTCCTGGCGAAGAAAAAGGACAGATTATCAGCCTCCAGGTAAAAAATCCCTAAGGGAACTTTGGTACACAAGCAAAAATAAAATGCAACAAGATGGTTGAATGTGAATGAGATATACATGTAACCATTTATTTGCTACTTTGAGATTTCTCTATCTGGCTTAGCTTTCTCACAGATTTGCTTTCTAAGCCCTCAAAATGGTAAGGGATTAATTTCATTACCTCTTTACAATGACATAAGCTTCAGAAAGACATCAAAGTGGCATGCATATTATAGAAATGGAACTGAGAAAGATTCTTTGATTAATTTAGAAGTAGAAACCTCACATCATCAGATAATATTCAACTCACTGCAATAGCTACTAAGAAACTAGGCAGTTAAGCACATTTTAACAAATTTAATGGACCCAAACCTAACTGTGCCATGTAATTTAGTCCTGATCACAGGTATAACTAAGAGAAAATTAAAAACTTAAATATACTTGGCAGATTCTTCTGAATACTTATCAGGGGTAGTTTAGATCTTTTTCTTTGTGGGTCGGTTCCATTTTCAAAAACAATTGGATGGTTAATCTGACAGCACATAGTGTATTATGTGAAATGCAAATGAGAAATGTCTAACTTCCGCTGCAGTTGAAAACTAGTTCTGCTGAAAACACAAAGTTGATAAAGCTATACACTGAAAGTTTTGTTTGAATTTTTGTTTTCACAGTTCTTCCTGTGCCACACTAATCCCTAGCTCTGTTTTAAAACTAATAACCTAGTTATACATCTTTAATTATTTATTTGAAGATTTACCTCTAGTTCCTTTGGTTCTGATCTTCTTAATTTTACGAAAGTGCTACAGACCAAAACATACTCTTATCTGAAAACATTTGAGAACCTTTATTAACTGGAGAAAGGAGAGAATGCAGGGTGGTCAGAAGAGCCAGGGCTTAGAAGAGCCATTTGAAACCTTACCAACTTCTGGGAAAATAATTACAAAATAAATATCTTCATTTGTTTTCAGTAACATGAAGACATATTGCCAAGCCTTGCCGAGGTCCAGAAGTCTGTTCCTTTTACACTTAGAAGGTACTCAAAGATCCAGCCAGGCATAGTGGTTCATGTCTATAAACCCAGAAATTGAAGAGGTTGAGGCAGGATTGCAAGCTTGAGATCAGCATGGCAACTTGGAGAGTCCCTCGGCAACTTGGCAAAACCCTGTCTCAAAATGCAAAGGGCTGGGGGCTATAGCTCAGTGACAGAGCATCCCTGAGTTCAGTCCCCAGTACGAGGAAGGAGCTCAATGATCCAACTGGGATGACTTTGTGAAGTCGGGTTGAGCAAATGTTTTAGATTTTAAAACTTTGGCTCAAAAATGTTTTATCCCTTGGGCTGGAGTAGTGGCTCAATGATTGGAGCACTTTTGGCATGCGTGAGGATGCATATACAACTAAGTATCAGAGAAAAAAAGAGCAGATGGAAAAATAAAATTGATTCTCTCCCTCCCTCCCTCCCTCTCTCACTCACTGTCTTTCCCTCTCCACTCTCTTTAAAACGAAAAAAAGTTTTATCCCAATAAGATCCTCATGTAATAAAAGACAGCAGATTTACAACTGAAGCATCTTGTTCCTAATGATGTAAAGGCTAAAAGGTAGTTCTGGGATTGAATAAAATAAAGACTAGGATGAACAGCATGAAACTAAAGTGACAAAATTGGAAAATACAGGGAAAGATTCAAAGTTCAGAATACAAACCTGAGATTATCCCTGGGAAGATGGTAGTGCTGAGAAACCATGCAAGGAAAGAACAAACCCTTTGCTATTTTATTTCTGTTTAAGGATTGTCATGATATTTGCCTTGGTGCCAGAAAACATGGAGGGACGAAACTAGAACAGAGGTCTGTTACTATTACATCAGAAAAAAGTAACAGGATATTGCATTTGTTAACTATAAAGTTAAAATAAGCACTAACTCAAGATATTGGGTTCATTTGGGATGAATACAGCAGGTCCCAGCAAGAGATGAAATAGTCTCTGGGATGATATTGGAACAGGTAAGAAATCCTAGTGGTTTGCCAGAGCTATTTTAAAAAACAAGAGGTAACAAAGAATAAACCAAGACTCTTGGTTAAATTTGAATTTCAGATAAACAAAAAATTATGTGTATATAGTACTTTTAGTATATCCCATTGGGACATAAGTGAATATGCACATATAACCATCCACCCCCAGTCAATGTATGTGCTAAATCCAATGACCTTACTATTACTATATGGTTGTGTAAAAACTTCGCTTTTTTTTTCAATCTTGAGTCTTTCATCTGTAAAATGGGATGAAAATATTACTTCCTCATTTTTGCTTTAAAGTTTAAACAAAATAATACTAATAAAGCACCTAGCAGAATACCTAATACTTAGTAAATGTTCAATGAGAGAGAATGAAGAATAGGATTATAGACAAATTTCCTTCAATTATAATAGTTCAGTTCCTAATTATTTTACACATTAAAATTATGTTAAATTTCTCATGGAATATGAGGTTATCAAGCAGTTCATTCATAACTCATAAATCTTCGAAGCAACCACAATTTCTACCTAAGGTGATTGTATAAACAGCTATAGTATGTTTATATAATATTATTCCATGAGAAAAAACTATCAAGCCATGTAAAGAAATGGAGAAAAGTTACTTGCAGATTGCTAAGTGAAAGAAGTCAGCCTGAAAAGGTACATACTGTATAATCCTAATTATATAACACCCTTTAAATGACAAATTATAGAACCAAGAACAAGATGAGTGGTTAGCAGAGATGTGGGGTAGGTGGGTAGGTAGGGGTAGGCAGGGAGGGATAAATTAGCAGAGCACAGAGGAATAGGAACTATCTTAAAATTGAAATTTAACAGGTAATTCCACTAGTCATTTTAACTTTTGGTATTTGAAAAACTGGGATTCTCATTCCCCTGAAAGAATAGACCATTATGCCAGTAAATGGCCTAGGCTTTCCATTCAAAATGGGGGCCACTGCCTGGCATCACCTGGTGCTTATTGGAGATACAGACTCTCAGGCCCCCACTGAAGGGTACTGAATCATCATTTGCATTTTAGCCAGACTCCTGGTGGTTTCCGTGAACATCAAGTTTAAGGCACACTAGTATAACAGGAACATGGATTATGAAGTGAAATGGATTTGTTTTCAGGCCTGTCCCACTGGGGGTAAGTTACTTAATATCACTAAGTCACCGTTTTCCTATTTGCAATTCAACACAAGTGCAATACCTATCTCAAAGGGTTATTAGGAGTACACATTGCGGCAAGGCTTGTAAAGCTTTTAGCATGGCACTTGGCAAATAAAAACTAGTCAATAAATGTTAAGGATTGGTATCCTGGACAATGATGATAATAGACCAAAGATGAATTTGAACTTCTGTTAGAGTTTTATCTTTTTAACTTTCCGAAACACTTTTCTTTTCAGGAAGGAAGAGAGGGAAGGAGGGAGGGAGGAATAGGTATGCTAAAGTCACTTCTGGGGGGGATTGTTCCTTTCCATTTGTGGAAGTAATTGGCAATGTTTCTCCTCTGCAGTTCTGCATAAGAACCAAATGAATCAATCTGCTAAAGACTGACACCACATAAATGAACTCATTTCATTCTCCTTTAGTCCAAATGACTGTTGCTGGTCAGCTACTCCATCTGACAAAGTAATGCAAGGATCATCTTCCAGTCCTATTAGCTGTAAGAGTGCCAGCACATTGCAGCACTGAAACTGGATGCTTGACAATGGTGTCTGTCTTAAATCTTATTATTTCCAGAAGATATTAATCCTAAAATAATTCTTCAAGGTGAGCAGCTTAGGAAGTAGAATAGCACCTTATCTAAACTGGATTTTTGAATATCTGTTTCATTTTACCACAGATTTACCTGTCCTGAATGGTTAAACCAGTGGATTCTTCAGGATGACTCCCCAAAATGTCAGAAGTCACAGGCTATATAGCTTGCCTTTGCAATGCCAGTATAGGAAGTCATCCCTGTGGATTTTCATGTGAATGATAATCTAGCTTGCCATGCCAGCAAAATATTGTGATGAGTTTCCATTATGGTTTAGATAGTAGGTGTACTTCAAAAACTCATGTGAGAGACAATTCAAGAAGGCTGAGAGGTTAAATGATTGGGTTATGAGAGCCTTAACCCAGTCAGTGAATTAATCCTCCGATAGTGATTAACTGGGTAGTAATTAAAGGCAGGTAGGGTGTGGCTGGAGTAGGTGGCTCATTGGTGGCATGTCTTGAGAGTATACATTTTGTATCTGGCTAGTGGAGTCTTTTTCTCTGCTTCCTGGGAGCCTTGCCTCCACCACACCCTTCCACCAGGATGTTCTTCCTCACCTTGCCCTGAGGAATGGAGCTGGCTGTCTATGGACAGAGACCTCTGAAATCATGAGCGTCCAAATAAACATTTCCTACTTTAAAATTGTTCTTTTCAGGTCTTTTAGTCACAGTAGCAAAAGCGCTGACTAAAACAGTTCCTTTCCTTAAAAGCACTGTCCCTTCTACTTTTATAAAATTCTTACTTGTCCCTAAGATTCAGCTTAAATGTCACCTCTCTGAAGCTTTCTCTATATCCTTAGGCACAGTTCATTCTTTGCTCTTAAGGTGTTTGCTACTTACCTCTGTCTATAAGCCAGATATCTTTCTGGTTAGTGTTGGCTATTGATATGTCTGTCCCCTACTCCCTTTTTCTGGGAATGTGACGTCCTGGAAACAGTGGGACCATGGGACTCATTTCTGCGTTCCTAAGACTCAACATTTAGAGCTGGCAGAAGACCATAATTACTTGATTAAGGGTTCATTGTATCTAATAAGTGCTTGCTGATTACTTCAATCACTGAATTACTGGCAGAGTTCTTACCTGGCTTCTGCATAGTTTCTTCGGGCTACATAGCTAAGTACCATAAACTGAGTGACTGAAACAACAGAAATATATTTTCTTATAGTGCTGGAGGCCAGAAGTCTGAAATTCAGTTGCCATCAGGGTTGTGCTTCCTCCAAAGTCGCTAGGGAGCGACTTTGCTTTTTCAACTTCTGGTAGCACCAGGTCCTCCTGTGGCAGCAAAACTGATTTTCACTTCAGCCTTCACATGGCGCTCTTTGCTTTCTGTGTTCACATTTTCCTCTTCAAATAATGACACTAGTCATATTGTCACAGTGCAAAGCCCTGTCAGGGAGCTGAGGCAGCCATGGAAGTCCTTTCTTAATGGTTCTAATCACAATAATGCCAGAAAGATTTCAGGCTTGCCAATCAGAGTAGCAGATTTGAGTTTATAAGAAGGGACAGCAAAAGGGAAAGGGGGACACTTTCAAGGGAGATATAGGATCCTTCTCAGAAGGAGGATGGTGTGCCCCTCCTTACTTTTTAAATATTTTACTTTTTTAAAAGAAAGTAAAATTTGTAAAGGATTTTATATATAATTGAGTTGATAACTTTATGGATCTTTATAGAGACTAAATATATTCCAAAGATATATTAGTGTTATTTTAGAGATTATTATAGAAATTATGTAGCTATTATAAAAATGAACATTTTTGCTTTCATTAATTCCAGTTTGTATTTTTCTTATATAATTTTATAACTGTTGCCTGAAGTACTACTTCTAACAACAGAACAACCTGAGTTATTTAAGATAATAAACCATCATCTACAGGACCAATGGGATATAATTTTGAATTCCAGAACTAATACTGACTCTAATTAAATGGACAGGGTAAGAGTAAAATTATAGACATTAAAATTTAAACCAATTCCTACCACTTCAAGTTTGGTGAAATTGGTCTGCTGGATGCTTAAAACCAAAACTTGGTGATCAAGTTCAAGCACGTAAAAAAGCTAAAGAAAAAGCAGCCAATATTTTGTCCCATGCCCTTTAAGGTCAACCAGGACCCAAAGAATTATGGGACCCCTCTAAGGACCCTGCAACTCCAATGAATCATCCAACCTCCTGATCAGGGTGATCATGAGAATCCTAGAGAATGGAAAGCCAACCAGTGTACATTCTACAAAGAGGAGGGTCACTGGAGAGGGAAATGTCCCTGATGCATCCAAGGGAAGCCATGTGTGGTCAGCAAGAACTTAACACATTCTGGCAGATGACACCCGATAGAAGAAAAGGTAAATGAGCCAAGAAACTTCTCACAAATTCTCAAAAGTAACTCCTGAGGAATCTCAGCTGACCTTAACCACAGATAGGAACAAGGTCAGTTTTGACCAACTTGGTCTAAAACATCAAACAGAAAATAACCAAAGATAGACATACTATTATGAGAGTGGACCTTGAGATGTACACGTGTGTCAGCTCCACCCAAAGTAAACAAACCTAAGAGGCTATAAGGGAAGTGTTCTTACATACAAGTTCCTGATAATAACTATCATGAAAGACTCACAGAGAGCTGGAGTGGTGGTCAGCAGTTTAAGCACTTGCCTGGCATGCACAGGGTCTCAGACTTGAACCCACCACCATGTTTCACCACTAAGTGTTGGTGAAACAAAAACCAGATGAAAAAGAAATAAAATTGATTCTCTGTCTCTCCCTCCCTCCCTCATTCTATTCCCCTCTCTCTTAAAAAAGAATAGACTTAGAGTCACAAGTTTGTCTCAAGTAAACTTGAGCTTGATCTCTCATAGACCTACAAGTCTTCCTAACCTCCTATACGCAGGCTAAATTGATGTCTCTCTCTCTCTCTCTCTCTCTCTCTCTCTTTGCTGGTGTAACCATATAGTTCTGATATTTATCTCTCAGATTGGTCTAAAAGATGTAACATGACACAAGAAAGCCTTAACCCCTACCAAGAAAGTCCCCAATGACACAGCTAAAGGGATTCCCCTACCAAGCACAGAGATAACACTATTGAAAAAGCTATTTTACAGAAATCACCTACATTAGATATCTTTGCTTAAGGGGGCACCAGCACATGCATATTTAAAACATATGTACAGGGGGCTGGAGTGGTGGCCCAGCAGTTACATCACTTGCCCAGCATGCGCAAATACACGAGTTCAAACTCCACCACCCACATACACAACTAAGTGTCAGAGCAATGAATGTCATGTGAAAAACTCAATAAAAATTCTGTCTCTTTGTCTCTGTCTCTGTCTCTCTCTCTCCCCCTCACCCTCACTGTTCCTCTCTCTTTAAAAATTAAATAAAATCAGGTCTATTTATTTATTTATTAAAAAATATGTACATTTTTTTTCTGACAACTCTACTAATGTTTCTAAAGCCTTAAATAGCCTCTATTCACAAATCAATGCCATGTTGAACCCTACCTTAAGTGTTATTGCATTACTATATTCATGGTTTTCAGACTGCCTGAGAATGCTTACTGCTTTTGTAGTAATTATTTATGAAAAATAATGCTTTGCCCTCTTGTTTATTGTTATCCTAGCACAATCCTATGTATGCCTCATCTAGTCACCTGCCAACGGCTGTGAAGGACCTCTGAATTGCCCTGATGCTAAATACTCTTAACTGTCCATGTCCCACTTGTTAGCGAAGGACTTTGGGTCACTCTCTCCAACTTTGTACTCTCTCAGCAGGAAACTGCCAGGTAGAATAAACACTCAAATACCCTAAAAGAATTTAGAGGGACCCACATTCTTGAAGGAGGAAATGACAGGTAACAGATAGTATGAGCAGTGAGAACTTGAGGTTAAGGAATAATTCTATTAAACTGGGCCATTATGCCAACTTTTAAATGCTTTTTTTTTTTTTTGAAGCAATTTACCAGGGCTAGAGAAGTGGCTCAACAGTTGAGCGCATGTCTGGCATGTACAAGGACCCAGGTTTGGTCCCCAGCACCACATACACAACTAAGTGGAGGGAAAAACAAAAACCAGGTAAAAAAAAATTAGCTCTCTCTTTCAAAGCAAACAACAACAACAACAAAAAAAGCAATTTACCGATTTACCTGAAGTCCTACAAGGCTTGAGTCAATAAGAGATGTTAACACCCCTCAGGAGAAATGTAGGCTAAGAACCCTGAAGGGAAGAACTTTTGTGACCTTTACACAGGCTGGGTTCCAGAACTCAGGGAGATAAGGATAATTCCTCCTTCCCCAACCATAAAGTCTGAATAACGGATTCCAATTAGAACTGGTTGGTATGGGCCAAAGTAACCTAGAGTTTTCCTGAAACTTTACCATGCATAGTGGTGATGTCAAAGTGATGATATCCTACTGTCAGTCAAAAGTCAAGAGGTCAACCTGGGTACAACTCTCTGAAATTTACCTGGGACCCCCAGTAAAACTGCAGAGCAGGAGATATGCACCATTCTTCCCTTCTCTGAGAGGACCAATTCTCTCCCTGGAGGGGCTCTCTTTCCCAAATATCTGTCCCTTCGACTAAACTCAAGTCCACTACTCTGAGTGGCATATCTGAAATCTTTAGGGCATGATTGCAAGAACCAGTGAGAAAGGACTATCATGGCTGCCTCAAGTCCCCAGAAGGCCCCTGTCCTGAACCAATATTTGATTAAGGGTCCACCCTACTCCAGTATGAATTTATTTTATTTTATTTTTTATTTTTTAAAGAGAGAAGGTCAGTGAGAGACAGAGACAGAGACAGAATCAATTTTTATTGAGCCTTTCATATGATCTTTGCTGCTCCGACACTCAGCTCTGCACGTGGGTGCTGGGGTGTGAACCCGTGCACATGCTGGGCAAGTGCTGCAACCACCGAACCACTGCTCCAGCCCATGAATTTATTTTAATTAACCACACCAACAGTGACCCTACTCCCAAATTAGGTCCCATTCTTATATATTGGGGATTAAGTTTTCAATGCATCTTTGTGGGGGACCCAATTCAAACCATATCAGATAGTAAGGATCTCAGGGGAAATAGCACAATGAGCATAATCTCTATCTTTGTACAAATGAATACCAATTTAGAAATGAAAATCAGAGGTAGCTTTAATAAATAGCAACCAGAAGTTAAATGTTAGAGATGAAAGTACTATAACTGGAAATACCTTAATCTCTGAACTGGTATAAAATTTCACTCATCTAGAGTTTTCTAATATTTAACTGAATGAAAATTAATTAAATGGCCATTTGCCGCCCGCTGTCCCGACCCGAGGAGAGCCCAGCGGACCCTGCGTGAGC
>PVKS010034140.1:0-21172 GCA_004027875.1 Aplodontia rufa | reverse complement strand
CCTCCTTCTCCCCTCCTCCCTGCACAACCTCCCCCATTTATCTATGGTCCCCCTAGATTATGTGTTTCTGTGCCTTTGTTGGGTCTAATACATGAGTCTGACAGTCTTTCTCCCAAGCCTGGGTTTTGCTCTAGCCTCCACAAATGAGGTAAAATGTTTGACCCTTGAGTCTCTGAAAACCCATTCTTAACCCACTCCATTCTACTGAAAGAATTGGCAACTGGGATAGAAGAAGAGCTGCCAATCATTTTCCCACAAACTGAGTGATAGGGAAAGTACCAGAAGACACACAAATAGATGAATTTTTCAAGAAATGGGAAGGAAGTGGACTCTGGAAATAATTAAAGCTTAAGTTTTGTTTTATGTCAAGGATGGGTGCTTTTTTTGTAAAAAAAAAAAAATTCTAAGGAAAAAGCTACCCTGTCTATAGCTGGGCTAGAGGATCATCCTGAACATTAGCCATAGATGGGTGGAGTTCATCTGAACTTCTTCATGCTCATCCCTCATCTGGGATGGGTAGTATTTAGCCAGTCTTGACTCTATGCCTTTGAAATTGTGTTGCTCTCTAATTCTCAGCCTGTCTACACCCTAGATTGAGTCCCTTCAAGGATGGCTTGGGGTCTGCTTGAACGAATGTTGATGGAATCCTGCCGCTCACCCACACCGTCCTGTGTGTGACTCTCAGATAAAGCCTGGCCCTCTCCCTACATTCCTACCATAAGGATTCTCCCAAGTCCTAGTATTCTGCAGAGGGACACCTCCCCTGAAACTCTAGAAAAAATTCAAAGTGAGTGGTTTGTGTGGATTTCTAAAGGTGATCGGAGGGTAGTGTGAGCCCAGCAAAGATAAGAATGGTCAGGCAAACCTGATTTCCTGTGTTAAAAAACAACACTGCCAGATTAGGGAGGGTCATAAGGGTAAAATCCCAGATTTCATCAAGAGCTCTGACAGATCCTTTCATGGTCTCTGTTAGAAAAAGATTGAGAAACACAGGCTGATTTAAGACAAATAGATTAGTGCTTGGCTTATTAAAAATCCATGTTGTCATTAAGCAGATGCACTCTTCAGCCAAAGGGAGGCTGCTGGAGTAGAACAATAGGACTTTGTCCTCCATTAGGTCCTGCCCAGGGTTCTCTCCTTCTTGTTCTGCTTCCTTGCCACCCAACCCCACCCTCTTTCTCTGTTTGAATAACCAGGATGAAATTATAAAATTGATGACTGGAGGAATAACTAATATAAAAAAATGAGAAAAGGTGATATTATATGTATCTTTTTTTGCATATATTTTACAAAGAGAATGATCTATGTAAGTCTCTAAATAACTCCATGCGGTAGGTATGACCAATTATCCTTATTTTAGATGAGGCCCAGAACTTAAGTAAATCATTCAACATTGTATTGCAAAACCCATGTTTAAATCTGTTATTTTCTGATTCCAAATTCTATACTCTTTAAAATTGGCTAAAGCAAACAGAAAATTAATAGAAGCATACTTTTAAAAATACACAAGTGCAAATAAGGAGAAGTCTGATGTATAGCTGTCATGTGGCTCTCCGCATCATTCCCCTGACCCCAGACCTGCCTTAACACCCCAATACCCTGCTCTAACAGAACTGACATGCTTGTCCCTGGCTGGGGCACTTCCAGGCAGCTGATAAGCTCATCCCACTGGAGCAGAGGAACAGAATGTGAAGCTGTCCCCACCTTCACAAAGCTACCAACTCCTGGTCCAGATCAGGGGAACCTGTGACAAGGTGGGGAAGACTTGGACTTAGGGATCCGGCTAATCAGTTGAGTGTCCTTGAGCAGATACATTAAACTGTATCAAGCCTCGGTTTGTTTTTCTGCAAAAGGGAAGCCTAATGGTACAAATCTCAGTAGGGATTACACAAGATGATTCCTGTAAAATGTTGGCCCCTGTGCCCGGCAAATAAATAATAAATTACAGCTCATCTTCAGAGTTGGAAAATCATGGCCTTGTGACTGGATAGGACTGGGATTTCTGCTCTATGACTGTACACTCATCCTTTCTAGATCTAAGTCCTGGCTTCAATAATTGAGAAGAACAGGGTGGATTTTTATTATTCTGATAGGAGGCTCTCCTTGTCTAGGAGGTTAAGAAAAAAGTCCAACATGTGTTTAGCTATGATCTGCTACACCTAATATAGCAGAGAATTGTAATGATAATGGGACCTTCCTACCCTTTTAAAGGTATCTGGTCAGGCAGCAGGAAGGAAGGGATAGCTCATCTCCTCCCTTTTACATTTCTTTTCTTTCTTTTTTTAACAGAGAGAGAGAAAGAGAGAGTTAGTTTTATTTATTTTGTCATCTGGTTTTTGTATCTCCAACACTTAGTTTTGTATGTGATGCTGGGGTTTGAACCAAGGTCCTGATGCATACATACCAGGCAAGCGCTCTTCCGCTGTTGAGCCACCGCTCCAGCCCCCTTCCCTTTACTTCCTGAGATGTTCGGTAGAGGAGACAGGAGGACCGGCAGAGTGGAAGGTGGAGAAATTCACACAGCAAGTGCCTTCGGGAATCTCTTTCTCAGTTCTGTGTTTTTTCTTTCCTGAGTCCCTCCAGCTTCTGGGTGCAACAAGAAAGCACTAGAATTTAAAACTCTTTTCTGTTTGCTTTAATCCTCACCAGAATCGGGTGTTTCTTTTGGTTTTTGAAGTTTTCATCAATAGATGTTTACTCGTTTGGCACCATAAAACCCTACTTTAAATAAGACATATTTTAAACATCATAAAAGTAAATATAAATTAAATTAAATATTTTCAAAGCAATACATTTTTTCTTCTTTTTTTATTAAATGAATATGGAGTTACAACTGAGGGGGAAACATTGTCAAACAATCAAGAACAAATGTATATATACTTAGTTATCCAGTGCTAATGCCATATCATGGATGCCCAGCTTAGGTTCCCCATGTAGCTCTTTCCGCCAGAAGAACCCCTGAGTTAAATGGATATCTCGTGGAGGACAGAGATCTCCTTCTGAGATGATTCCCCCATATTCCCACCCTCCAGTCTCCTAGATATTCTTCCTAAGTGCTCCCTCCACCCTGTCCCCTACCCTACGCCTCCAGGTATCCTAGGCTATCATCCCCCTGTTTCAAAGCAATACATTTGAAACTATATCCAAATAACAAAAACTTACCTAGGGCAAGAAATGAATGCTTCTGGAACAACAGGTTATAGAACTAATAATTTATTTCATAGAAAGCAGGTAAAAATTTACTCAGTGCTCGGTATGATAAGAATTTTATCCAAAAGGCTATGGTGATGTCAGCATGATAGTTAGAACATATGTATCCTCATCTGCCCTTTAGGTTAGGTTCTGACAGTGAAGTCTACAAATTCCCAACCTCTTGAATTTACACTAACAGGCATTAAAACTTGATGTTGGTCCTCTAGCCTAGTGCTCAAGAAATTACCTGCTTGTCAGTCACTCCTCTTTCCACTTTATTGATGACCATCAATTGCATACCATAGAATCCTCCATGTATTTCAGCACTCACTGTTTGTTATTCAAAACTATTCCTATGAGGGGTTGGGGATTTAGCTCAGTGGCAGAGCGCTTGCCTAGCATGCGCAAGGACCCAAATTCGATCCTCATCCCTGAAAAAAAAACCAAAAACAAAACTATTCCTATGGTCTGGGCTGGAGCGGTGGCTCAGCAGAAGAGCACTTGCCTGGCATGCACAAGGAACTGGGTTCGAACCCCAGCACCACACACACAACTACATGGAGGAAAACAAAAACCAGATGAAAAAATAAAAAGTTACGCTCTTTTTAAATAACAAACAAAAACAAACATACTATTCCTACAGTCAAGAAATCCTTATGTACATGCAGGCCAGTATCATACATTTCTTACTTCTAATTAATCCCTATGGGTTTCACCCAAATGGCAAACTTCTTTGGTTTTTCATCTTTCTCCGTTTTTCTTCTGAATAATTTTGTTGAGGTATAGTTGATACGCCATAACATCTGCTCATCTTAAATGTATAATTTAATGATTTGTCAGTAAAGGAGCAGAGTTGAGCAACCATCACTATAATCCAGCTTAAAAATCTTTCCATCAACACAGTAAGATCCTTTATGCCCATTTGCAGCAATCCTTCCCAGCCCCCACCCCAGCCCCAGGCTACCCCTATCCGTTTTGTGTCTGTGTAGATTTACCTCTTCTGGTTATTTCTTGTGGTTGTGTTATATAGCATGTAGTTAAGGTCCGCTCCCTTTCTTAGCTTGACATGTCTGAGGTTCATCTATGGTATAGAATATATCAGTCCTGTGTTCCTTTTTACTCTTGGACATTGCTCCACTGTTGGATATACACCACACTTCATTTATGTGCCACCATTGGATGGATATTTGGGTTGTTTCCACTTTGAGGTTATTATAAACAATTGTTGCTATCAACATTTGTCAGAAAGTCTCCATGTGCATCTGTTTTCATTTCTCTTGGGTAAATACTTAGGAGTGGAATTAGCAAGCGCAACTCTATTTAGCAGTACTTTTAGTAGTCTCATGATTGTCAATATATAGCTGTACTAAGTTTTAAAAATATTTACCAAGTTAGTTGATCACTTATCCAATTTGGTTGTAAAATCTTCATTGTGGTAGGATGTTTTATTACAGCATTGAACTAACACTTCTCCTGCCATTTTGAATCTGTAGAGTTATGTATTTACTTGGTAAAAAAAAATGGACTAGGATTAGCTTTTTTAAAATTATGCTATAAACACTTCACTTTGGGAACACAGGGGAAGACCTCTGAATTTGGCATCAGAAACATTTGGCTCTGATTTCCATCTCTGTCTTTGGAAGAATTTATTTTGTCTTTGAAATTAAGTTTCCTCAATGATGAGGGATAATGATGTTTACCCTGCCCACATCACAGCATCAGTGTTCAAGTAACCCTTAAAAATGTGGACCCAAGTAGTTCAGTCTCAAAATGGCATCAAACTAAAGAAGTGTTGCTTCTTTAGTTTCATCTAAAGGCAATAAAAAGTAATTCCATTCTTTTCTTACGCATCTGGAAGGACAGTGAAGAGGACTGAAGCACATAATAGGTGGTCACAGAAAGTCCCCTTTTCTCACCCACAGATGCTTCCTTCCCTCAGTTCCTTAATTCCTATCCCCTGTGCTGCTTATTTTTCTTTTCTATCTCCCTTTTTCTCGGTCTTTGATGATGTACATTAACTCCTAATAGAAAAAATTCTTCCTGATAGAGGGGAGAAATCAGATTGGCAATTCCAGGATTTCTCTGGGTCAGATGAAGGAGGAAATCTGCATATTGAGACATCTCATGGGGCTGGAGCAGTGGCTCATTGGTTACAGCCCTTGGCTGGAAGGCGCCCGCACACAAATTCAAACTCCAGCACCACGTACACAACAAAGTGTCAGAGCAATGAAGTCCACATGAAAAACTAAATAAAAAATTGATTCTCTCTCTCTCTCTCTCTCTCACTGTCCTTCTGTCTTATTAAAATTAAAAGACATCTCACTTTTGTTACAAAGTGTGAGACATGATGAAAATTAAGATATTAGTGTTATCATCACAGTCATGAAAATTATTAATAATATAAGGTGATAGAATAGGTATGCCTTGAACCCCAAACAGTATAGCTGCTAAAATACTAATATAATAGTATTACTAAATCTTCAGTACTGTATTTTATTCATTTTAGACTCACTCCCTCCACCACATTTTAATATTTCTGAAATAAGAATGTGGTTCTGATGCACGATGTTTTATAATTATGTTTGGGCATTTCCCCTCATTTGAACATCTCTGAAATCTCCCAATCAGGGTGGTCTTACATAAAACATCGTGGCGGAGTTTACTGTGTTAGGCGCTGTATCCTGAGGGCCACAGTGAGGCTGTGGGTCTGTAACGGTAATGAGGATGAGGGTTTCTGGTCACCTGTATGGAAGCAGCAGTGTGGGGAGCTAATCTGTGGGAGAGGAATGGAGTCTTAGGAAGGGTCAGACCTGTGGCCACATGCTCTATAGTTTACCAGACTTGTGAGACCCAGGTGAAAGGGAGGCTCAAGATCCCATACTCACAACATGTACACCACAGAGTGACACACATCCCACTTCCTGGTTCCTTTCTGAGCACATAAGCTCCTTTACAAACCATTCTCAATGTGGAACCTATCTGGAAACTACATACTATGCCTAAAGTCGCACCTTGCATTCCAGTAACATGTTCTGCTAACTAGCTAAGTAGCTTCAGAGTGGCCGTGATTGAAGTTGGATGGAACAGTTTCCACTGGTGCCAGATGATGCGATATCACCCTGACTGGACTAGTGGCGCCATGAATATAGGACAATATTATGACAAGGCAGTTAAGAAGCACAGGACATGAAAACAACAAAGCAGCCCGAACGGAGATCCAGGACAGGCGACTTCAGAGCGGGCAGGGTCTGTTTGTAAAAGCATAGGTTGTTGAAGCCAGAAGGAATCAGGATAGAAACCCAAGGCTGCTGCTGCCAGCAAGCAGCTTTCCAGGAGAAAAGTGGAGGTTTTCAAAGACTCCCCACAAGCAGGGCCTGTGCTGCAGAGGGGAGCTGTGGAGAGGTGGAGGATGCATCCCAGTGCAGCTGAGAGGACGGTTAGGAAGTACAAGGGTGCACCTTCCAGAAATTACGTGTCTTCTGCTTTCTTCCCCGGCGATCTGCTGCTTGAGCACATGCGGGACAGCTGTGACTTTAGACCTGATGGTAGCCTGGCCAGGAAGTCTGACTCTTTGGACAGGTTTTAGAATTTGGACCTTTTGTCTAGTGTTGCTTCTCTCCCTGGTTGGCCTAACTCCTGATGGCCCTTGAGTAAGCTGACCTGGGGCCTTCCAAGTTCTAGAAGGGATGAGAGGTGGCCACCATTGTCCTGAAAATGGCAGGAACTCCAGAGTGACACCTGAACCCACGGCTCTGATTTTGCTTCTGGAATATGGTGGAAAGGTGGGACATGCCATTCCATGTCCCCTCAGCCTAACACCCAGCCCTGCATCCACCTGAAGCCCTGGGATGAAACAGGCCCCATGATCAGTAGGACTGGTTCTCAGGGAGTGGAGAACAGCGAGGAAGAAATGCGGCCAGCTAGAACAATTTTCTCCCTTTAATCACATATTTATTGGAAGATTTTTTACATACCACACAATATGCAATTGGTGTTTTAAAAAACCCATCTCATGTGATCCTTACAAGAACTCACAGAGGTATTGTATTAGGGTTCCCAGAGGAATTAAAACAATAGTACATGTGCATGTCTATGTCTCCATCTCTGTCTATATATCTATCTCTTTATGTCTCTATATATGTATATCTAGTTATCTAGCAAAAGACCTTGGGCTGGAGCAGTGGCTCAACGGTATTGTGCTTGCCTGGCATGCACGAGGACCCAGGTTCAAAGCCTAGCACCACAAGCACAACTAAATGTTAGAGAAACAAAACCCAGCTGAAAAACTAATTGAAGTTGATTCCCCCTGCCTCTCATACACACTTTTCCTCTCTCTTAAAAGAAAGACTAATTTTAAAAATTGTATCATGTGATTATAAAGGCAGGTAAGTCCAAAATCTGTACAGTGGGCCTGCAGGCTGGAGACTCCAGGAGGGACAATATTGCAGCTGAAATCTGAAAGATGTGCCCTTGCTTGGGTGAGGTCACTCTTTCAGTTCTGTTGGGGTCTTTAACTTGTTGGCTTTAGCACATCCACACGGGGTGGGGACCATCTGCTTCACTCGAAGTCCACCAATTTGAATTTTATTCTCACCCAAAACATGTTTACAGAAAACAACTGGACTAATGTTTGGCCAGATCTCGGGACATCAGGTCCAGTCAGTTGACACATAGAATTAACCACCACAGGTATGTATTATATCCATTTTACACATGAGGCAATTGAGTTTAGACTCTTTAAATGATTTCATGGAGTGCACAGAGACAGCTATAGGGGGGTTTGCCCTTGTTTCTTTCTTTCTTTTTTTTTTTTTTTAGAGAGAGGGACAGTAAGAGAGAGAGAGAGAGAGAGAGAGAAACAATTTTATTCAGTTTTCCATGTGGCTTTCGTTGCTCCAAGACTTCACTGTGTACGTGGTGCTGAGGTTTGTACTCACGTACTACCACATGCCAGCAAGCACTGTAACCTGGCAAGCACTGTAACCGCTGAGTCACTGCTCCAGCCCTGCCCTTGTTGTAAACTCAGGTGTTCTTGCATTTAAAGCTGGGGATCTTGGCCACTTTATTATCTCCTTGATATGTCTTTTATGGTTTCATCTGGAATGTCCCTTGAAGGCTTTTCCCCAGTGCAGTGATGGTCTCAGCTGGGGTCTCTGGGAAATGTCTGGATGATGAGGGCTCTGACCTCCTTAGTGGATTCCTCTACTAATGGACTCAAAATTTGTTGGGAGGTGGTGGAAACTGTAGGGGGTGAGGCCTAGTTGCAAGATATAGGTCATTGGGGTGTTTTTGAAGGACATATCCTTACCCAGCCCCTTCCTGTGTTTCCTGGCTGCCATGAGGGGAATAGTTCTACTCTGTCACATGCTATGAACTTAAACTTCCAAAAGAACTCTTTCCTCCTTTAAGTTGATTTTTTTTCAGGTGTTTTGTCATAGGGATGAAAAGCTGACTGTCACAATGCAGTAGCTCTGGAGGGAGCTGGTAATGAAAGTCAGTAGGTGTTGGCACATGAGTGACCCTATGGGTAAATAGAGTGAGACTAACCAAGAGGTGCTGGCCAGTGGAGGCCACAGGAGCCAAGAAGGAGAGGGACCTGAAGAACTGATGCTATTCAGACATGGTGGACAGTGATTAGTTAGTTTTCTGGTGATGGTTAATTTAGAGAATCAGAGATAAAAGTTTGGACAGGAGTAGCGACTGATGAGAAATGGAGTAGGGAAAGATCCAGAACTCCAAGACTTAAGAAAATGTGTGGATGGAATGGCAGGAGAGCTTACTCTACAGGAATCCCCCATTTCAGATAAGAGCAAGGGGTACACCCCAGATCTGAAAGACACATGGGCAGGAGGGGGCTGGCCTGAAGACCTGGCCCACAGGACATCCCAAGAGCTGGGATTGATCTGGAGCAGAGCTTTCAATATCCAGTCCATACTTTTGCTTCCTCTAAATGCAAGGAATCATAATTAGGGGAACTCTGTCTCCGTGGGGGAAATCCCAGCTCCCCAAACTTGTCCCTTGCAGGGTGAGGTGGTCATGTCCCAGATCTGTAGCAAAGCATCAGAGGCTAAGTCCCCCCACCACCACCACCACAAAGCTGCAGGGAAGTTGAAGAGAGGATTGTGGAAAGTTCCAGGGCAGAAGAGCAACCAGGAAGGTCCTTAGGATAATACTATGCAAAAGAGGATATGGGGATCTACTAAAAAAAGAAAACAAAACTATAATCTTTGACGAAACTTTGAGCTAACAATCAAGAAAGTTCAGGGGCTAGAGCTGTGGCTCAGCAGTTGGACCATGTGCAAGGACCAGTGTTCAAAGCCCAGCACCACATACACAACTAAGTGTCTGAGAAACCTTTGAAAAAAAAAATAAAATTGATTCTCTCTTTTTAAAAAATGTTCAAATAATAATCCATATTGGAGAGCTTTTTTGAAAATGTGACCTGGGGTTCACATTCCCATGGCAGCTGGCTTGAGTGACTGTCATTAGGTAGAAGCTGGCCACTTCTTCAGGTGCTTCTGCCTGCCATCCCTCCACAGTCCCCACCACTCCCTTTTGCCTGCTGGACTCTCAGACTTTCCTTCCACTGAGTCCCCTTCCTTCGTGAACATTTGTTACCTGGTGCTGAAATCTCTACTGTAGACCAGCATTTCCTTTCTCTTTGGGGTAACTGAGGCCCAGTAAGGAGGTGTGGCTTGCCCAAGATGACACACATTGATGAATATCAGAGTTATGAATTTAACCCAGGTTCTTTCATTCCCAGTCCAACCTCTTTATCCATACCCAGAAGAGACTGTTGGAAACGATTGTCTGCTGACTCAGATGGGGGTGCTCTTCTTTATTATCCCTAGAATGTTGGAATGCTTCAAGGACTCTGGGAAATAGACCCGAAAGAGAACACAAAGCTAATGCTGGCGGTGAGAAGGTGCATTAGTCAACGTTCTGTTGCTGTAACAAATACCTGAGATAAAAGAAAAAAGATCCATTTTGGCTCATAGTTTTGCAGGTTTCAGTTAGTCCTTGGTCAGTTGGCTCTGTGGCCTTGGGCCTGTGGCAAGAAGCAAATCCATTCACCTCATGGTTGGAACACAGAAAAGAGGAAGAGCCTGGGGTCCCACAGTCCCCTTTGAGGGCAAACCCCCCAGTGACCAGAAGGCCTCCCACTAGGACCCACCTCTTAGTCCACCACCTCCTGGTGGCATCAAGTTGGGGACTAAGCCTGTAACACATGGGCCTTTGCAAGGCAGTCAAGACCCAAACTATAGCACAAGGGTAAGGGGTTTTTTTTTGTCTGTTTGGTTTTTTTTGTTTGTTTGTTTGTTTGTTTTTTTTAGTAATGAGAAATTCAAGGAGAGGAAAAACTTTCCCCAAACACAAAGATCAGGGAAGTAAAATGTGGAAGAGAAAGGGGAAGGAAATTCAGTAGTCAGAAGTACCAAAATTCCCCTGCACTGGGAGCCCAATTATTACAGAAAGTCTTTCATTGTCCAGAGTCAAGGAACTGTCAAAATTGAGAAATCAGGGACTCAGTTTTAAACATTAGAAATTGCAAGTATTGTAAAATGAAAGATAAAAATATCAACTTGGCAGGGGTAAAAAGAAATTCTATTTTTGAAGTGGACATGGAGATGGAACATAATATTGTTAAAGATAAGAATACAGGTGCACTACCTTGAAACCAGAACAATGTTATTTGTGCTACCTCGCGCATCATGGAAGGCTCTAATTGTTCTGGCCCAAAGGGTCTTTTCTTCCAACTCTTTTTTCCCCTAGTGGGATGTGGGAAGTATCTCAGACCCATGAGTCCAGATCTGTTGCTGGAAGAGGGGTCTTATTTTGCACAAGGAAGTTTCTTTAGTTTTTATCAATGGCTGCAGACATTAGCATGGAAGAATTGTGCACAGCCAGGATCTACCCAGTGAGTAGATCAGGTCTTCATGATCCTTAAATTACCTGCAGGACAGTCTGAGGGCTGGGAGGATGGGAAGAATAGTCCTACTGTGTGCTGTGATTCATGAGGACTGGATGATGCTGTGTGGAATCTCAACAGTGTCTCTCACCCTTGTCTCCCAGTGTCACTCCTCAGTTTGCCTGTAATATCAGGTGGCACTTCTGTGTCTTTCTGAAAGTGTCATGCCACATGCAAGTGCATTAGCACCAGCAGGGCTTGAGTTTACATGCATGAAGAAGACACTTTAAAACGTTCCCTTTCAATAACCACTTTTAACCCAAAGTCAGCCTTGGATGGGTCCTCAGGAGCCTTAGATCCTCCTTCTGCTTCCTTGTCTTGCCAGCTGGCCAGGATCTCTAGGTTGACACTGAGTAGGCATGGTGACAACAAAGAGTGTTGTCTTATTTCAAATCTTGAAGGAAAGGCTGCTCACCATTGAGTTTTGTGTACCTGTCACATACTATGTTTACAGTAAGTTCCTCCTGCCTCAGCCTTCCAAGCTTGCTAGGATTACAGGCGTGCACTACCACGCTGGCAAAAAGAGCATTTTAAAGTTTTCCTAGTTTACTGATTTTTTTTTTTAAATCATGAGTGAGTGTTGAATTTTATTGAACGTTTTTCTGCCTTTTAGCGTGATCTTGTGATGTTTTTCTTTTGCTCTGTTGTTACAATCGGTCCATCTTAGTGCACCGTCTTTTTTAAAATTTAATTTTATTATTGCATTATAGTTTTACATAATGATGGGATTTGTTGTCACATATTCCTAGATGCACACAATATAGAATACAATTTGTTCAATATCCCCACCCACCGCACTCCTCTACCATCCTTCTCCCGTCCCCCAATCCCTTGCCTTTCTTCCGAGTCCTTTATTTTTCCTAAAATATCCAATTACAGTGACATAATTCTCATACCTATAAAGAACACTTTTATATACATGTCTGTAGTATATGCAGTGACATACTTATAAAAGCTTGGATTGTACCTTGCTTTATCTCAGTCCCACATTTCCCCTTCTCCTCCCTTCTGATCATCCCTTGTTATTCTTCAATATATTTGACAAAAGGATTAAACATTTACGTTTTTGTACAGGCACTCAGTACAGCTTATTCAAATATCACACGCAATATCTGGCAACTGTGTCTCATAAATATTAACATATTGCATTTTTGTTCTATGGTTCTAATCCATGAATTTATCTACCTTTCTCCCAAGCCTGAATTTAGGTCCAGCCTCCACAAATGAGGGAAAACATTCAGCCCTTGACTCTCTGGCTTTGGCTAACTTCGCACAGTATGATTTCTTCCATTGCCATCCATTTACCTTCAATGGTTGCAATATCATTGTTTCCAAAAGCTGAGTAGAACTCCATTGTGTATATATATATATATATACCAGAGCTTTTGGATCCATTCATCCAGTGAGGGGCATCTGGGTTGGTTCCATAATGTAGCTATTGTAAACTGAGCTGCTATGAAGATGGATTTTGCTGTGTCGCTGTAATGTGCTGATTCTAACTCCTCTAGGAAAATACCCAGAAGAGGGATAGCTGAGTCATATGGCGGGTCCATCCTTAATTTTTTGAGGAGTCTCCACACTGCTTTCCAGAGGGGCTGAACCAGTTTGCAGTTCCACCAGCAGTGTGCTAGTGTTCCTATCTCCCCGCAACCCCTCCAGCACTTGTTATTGTTTGTATTCTTCATCTTCATCAATCTGACTGGAGCACTATCTTTTAAAATCTATTGGTGGTTTCAATTTGTTTATGGCATCAAGTCAATGTTCATGAGTAAAACTGCCTTGGAATTTTCCTTTTTCAAATTGTCTTTGGTTTCTCATATGTTATTCCAGCTACCCAGAAAGGAAAGAGTTATCAATTTCTCTCTTCTGTAGAAAAATCTAAGACTGGGATGATAAGTTAATGTTGATGGAAGATTTTAAACTATGGATTCAATTTTTAAAATCTTCATAAAATTAATTAATTAATTCTTTCTTTCTTTCTCTTTTTTCCTTTCTTTCACCAGGGATTGAACCCAGGGGTGCTTAACCACTGACCAATATCCCTATCCCTTTTTTAATTTTTTAAAAAAATTTTGAGACAGTATTATGTATCACTAAGTTGCTGAGGCTGGCTTTGAGCTTGTGATCCTCCTGCTTCAGCCTTCCGAGATGCTGTTAAAGGTGTGTGCCACCACACTCAGCTTCATAACATTTTAGTACCTAAGATTTTCTAAGCATTTCCTTTTTTTTTCTTACCTGCTTTCCAATTTTGGTGCATAAACCTGTTTATAACATCATATCTTTTTAATGTTGACAACAACCATAATTATGTCTCTGAGGTTTCAGAAGGGCTCTCCTTATACTTCCTGTCTTGGTCAAGACCTTGCTTTTAAGTTCTTGTCAAAACAAACATTTGGTGACATCAGGGTTTGGCTGGAGCCTCAAAGGGCACCTGTCAACTTCTCCCTTTTCCCTATCTGGCCTCATGGGGGGCTTTTCCCATGCCTGGCTCAGTGAGGCATTTGCAGGGATGAATTCTATGTGTTTTTTTGGAGCAGGCTAACTGTCTCCAGTAGGAAGGTCACTACTGCATGACTCAGAAGTCCTTCCGGTTTTCTTTTCCTCTTCATGTGTTCTGCGTCCAGGTTTCTGGCTTCCTACTCAAGTCTTCATACGATGCCTGGGTCTTGTGGATATTCTAAGGTGACTTCCTACACGTTAGATTGCATCTTGAAACAACAAAGATCTGTTTCTGTTGCTGATATTGATGGTCCCTCACAATCTCACTTACAGTAATTATGTCCACAGTGTCTCTATTTCTGTGGGAAAGGGGAGTGGAGGAATTGGAAGAGAAGAAGTGAGTGGAGAAAAAAAATCTGCCTCGCCAGAAAACACAACGCGCGCGCGCACACACACACACACACACACACACACAAGGTCACATCCTACACTGGCTTGACAGGGCAGACTTCTCCCTTACAACCAGACACAACATTCAGAGACCATCTTTTCTTTCTCCCTCCAATTTAAATTTTTTAAAAATTCGTTACTTTATGCAACAATATGCATGTATCACTTTCCATAAATATGAATATATATTCTAATCTTGGTTTTCCTTGTGGTTTTTCGCTTTATTCTCCTCTCAAGTGTTCCTTTCCACCTCCCCTTATTCATTGCCCACTGGTCTCAGTCTCCAAGTCACCCACGTTTACAGCCCAGAATGTGTTTTTCCAAAATTTCCTCCATGCATATGTAATCATACAAATGAAGATTTCTTGTTATTTATTCGACAAAAATGGATTCATATTATACACGTTTGCATTTTTCATTTAGCAATGCATCATGGAAATCTCTCTAAGCCAACGGATACAGCTCTAATTCATACTCTTAATGGTTATAAAAATCTCCTTTTGTGTGGATATACATAATTTATTTGGCCATTCCTCTACTGATGGACAGTGTTTCAGGCCACCACAAACAGGGCTATAATAAATATCCTTGTAAGCATGTCTTTTCTAGTGGTGGCGTGATGTTCATGGGGTAGATTCCCAGGAGAGAAATCGAAGGGCAGAGGTATATGATATTTATTAAATTTTAATAGACATTGTCAGATTGCTTTCCAGAAAGGCTGTGATAATTTACATTTTTACCAACAGAGAAGGAAAGTACCCTCTTCTCCTGCCTCCCTAGTCACATGGTGTTTTCAATTCAGAAATCTTTTGGCGTATAATAGGAGTCAAGTGATATCTCATTGTTGGTTAAATTTGCATTTGTCCAAACTGTAATTAAATAATTTTGCTGTTTGAATTAGCTCATTGGAGAATTGTCTATTTACTTTCTTTGTCGTATTTTTCTGAGTTGTTTCTATTTCTTTTCTTTTGGCCAATTCATAAATGCTCTTTTTATATTATGGATGTTAATGTTTGTTATAAGTTTTATTCTGAATCTATTTTCTACTGATTTTTTAAAAACAGTTTTATTTAGTTTAACAGGTTTATCTTTCATTTTTAATTTCTAGTTTCCAATCTCAGTTCTGAAGGTGTATGTCAACTTTAGGATTATGTGTATTCTCCTAAACTATCTTGTAAGATAATTTTTAAAATTATTTATATTTAAGTCTAATCAGGCTGGAGTTCAGTTATGCATATGTCTTAAGATGGAGGTTTAATAATATTTTCCCAAAGACATAATCAATTATTTTTCAATATCATGTTAAATAATCTGCTCTGCTCACATAAAATACAGCTACCAGATATGTCATTAAATTATCACAACTGCTGGAATCGCTTTCTGTATTCTTGTCATGTAGATCTATTTGTCTATACTTATGCCAATATTTAATTGATTTGAATATAGTGGATCTAGAATGTGTACTGTTATCTGATGTAAGGCAAGTCCCTTTCTTCATTCTTCTTTTTCATATTTCTTGGTTTTCCTGCCATTTCTATTCTTCCATAAATATGGTAAAATTATTTTGTGCAATTTCAGGAAAAATTTTGAGATTCCACTCAAAAACACATTAAATAGGAGCTGGAGCAGTGGCTCGGCGCTTAGGGAGCTTACCCGGCATGTGCAAGTACACGGGTTCAAACCCCAGCACCATGTACACAACCAAGTGTCCGAGCAATGAAAACCACGTGAAAAACTCAATAAAAATTGATTTTCTCTGTCTCTCTCACTGTCCTCTTTAAAAAAAAAAAACACATTAAATAAAATTATATATTCTTTTCACAGAATTTACAGTTTCATGTTAGTCATAATTTTTTTTCACCCCCAAATGGGCAGAGTGAGGCTCTCGTCACTGGAGCTCAGCCCTGGTTGGGTCCTGGCTTGTGCTGTTGGCACCCGAGTGGCCTGGCTTAAGCCAGCGCACCGTGCCTTGCTGGCTAATTTCTAGACCTGTTGCGTGATCATGTTCCTGGAACTTCTTTTCTGTTGGACTGCTAGCTTTCTTTCCTCCCCAATTTCTTCTTTATTTGTGGTTTTTACTCTCATTTTGCTATAATACTATTCTAATTAATTTTCTCAATAAAGATACATTGAAGGTAAACATTTTATTTTATTTGTATTTTGAGACAGAGTTTCTCGAAGTTGCTTAGGGCCTTGCTACGTTGCTGAGGCTGGCTTTGAACTTGGAATCCTCCTGCCTCAGCTTTCTGAGCTGCTGGGATTACAGGCGTGTACTGCCACACCTGGGGAAGGTAGACATTTTGATCCTTGTCTGAAAGTGTCTATATTTTGCCTTCATGTTTGAATGATCGGCTGGGTATGAAACTTTAGATTGAGAATAACTCTTCCTCAAGGTTTATTTTACTATTATTATTATTGCTTTATTTTAGCATTGGTATGCGTAGCCCCGGAAATCCAAGCTAGAGAAGAATATGAACTATTTTACATATGACAAGTTTCTTGCCAGAGAATCTGTGTCTTGGCCATACTCTTTTTTTTAATCAGAAGTATATAGAGATACAATTGAGGGGGAAACATTATCAAACCAACAGTAATCAAAGTATATATACTTTGTTATCCAGGGGTAATGCCAAAACATGGATGACCACCTTGGGTTTCACCTGTTACGGTTTCCCCCAGAAGAACTCATGTGTTAAATGGGTATCTCGTGGAGGAATGGCATTAGCTTCTGGGATGGTTCCCCCATATTCCCGCTCTCCAGTCTCCTATGAGTTCTTCATACACATCTTCATCCCCATCCCCCTCCCTACACCTCCAAGTATCCTAGGGAGCCATCCCCCTATTACTCTGAGAGTCATGCAATTTGAAGTATTGTTAGGTTAGCTGCCTATCCTACTGCTTCCCCATATATTCTAGCATCCACAGATGAGAGAAACCATTCGTTGGCCATACTCTTTTGAAGACTACTTTCATGTGCTCTGACATTAAATATGTTTGTGTTTAAATGATGGGATTCTGAAAGGACATGTGGGGCATTCTGAGAGGGGAATGGCTCAAAAATCATGGGAGATATTTGGACCTGGCATTTGAACTTGAAAAGGTTCAAGGTTTGCTGAGTTCTGGAAGGAGATTCTCAAACCAGAAATTGTGCTGGGTGGGCACCCCATGAATTCTTCAGGGTTTGAGACTGTGGGGACCAAGACTCCTGCTTCTGGCTGTGGCAGGTTGCCATTTGGTAGTCAGGTTTTAGGCTAAGGTCACAGCACAGAGGCCCCCGAGCTCAAGGTCAGGGGCTCATGCCTAGATGCAGGGTCAGCAAGTAAAGGAGCAAGGCTTTGGGATTGGATGTTGTCAGCTCTGACCACGACTTGGTGAGTCTGCTTGAGGCAGAGGGGCCCAGTGAGAGAGGACTAAAAATGATACCTGGGATCTGCCTTATGTCTAGGGTGGACAAGTGATGTCCCTACTGAGTGACTTGGCTCCGAGAGGGAGTGTTTTAGGGAAAGAAGGGACAGGAAGTGTCTTTCCTATCTCCAGAGAGAAAGCAGGACCAGAGAGACCCAGGATAGCCTCAGAGTCCATGTGCAGATGAGGAAACTGAACCCCAGAGAGGTGAAAGGACTGGACCAGACCTGTCGAATGGTGGGGCTGGCATTCATTCATTTGTTTGTTTATTTTTAAGGAGAGACACAGTGAGAGAGTGAGAGAATCAATTTTATTTAGTTTTTCATGTGGCTTTTGTTGCTCCGACACTTCCTTGTGTACGTGGTGCTGGGGTTTGAACCCGTGTCCTCGTGCATGCCAGGCAAGCACCGTAACGGCTGAGCCACCGCTCCAGTCTGAAGGACATACTTTTCAGTTCATGTATTAATTATATTTGTTTACTTTTCCCACTCTGCCATTTTTACCATTATTTCTCTGTCACAACAGTGAGTTTGACTGAATAAAGTTAGCAGAGTGGTGGCTTGTCCCTTAGTGGGGCCTTAGCTATTGAGGAAAGAATTAACCTTTTGAAATGTATTTGCTGATGTTCTTGATTGCAATAACTAGCAAAACACAAAAGAAGACAAGGGCAGGAAACAGAGGCTTCCTGGAGCTCATCTTCTGTCTCCCTGGGGCTGCTTCACACCTGGAATTTCTCCCAGACCCTCCTGGTTTATCCCAGATTAACCAGAGTTGGTCAGGGACCATCACTAGCTGAGCAAGTTCTCCCTCAAGAGTCAGGGGCAAGATCTGAACCAAAACCAGGGTCAACACTCTGGTACAATAAGAGGAAATGCATGCCGTTTTACACCTCTCCAAACCCAAAGGGAACCCTATTGGACACTACAGACCTTGGATGATAAAGATGTGTCGAAGTAGGTTCATCAACTGTGACAAAGGCACCACTCTGGTCAGGGGACGTTGTTAGCTGGGAAGGCTGTGCATGTGTGGGAGCAGGCACTGATATAAGAAGTTTCTATCTTCAGCTCCATTTTGCTGTGAACCTAAAACTGCTGTAAAAAAATTAAGCCTTTCGGGGCACGGTGGCACATGCCTGCAATCCCAGCAACCCAGGAAGCTGAGACAGGAGGATAGCAAATTTGAGACCAGCCTCAGCAATTTAGCAAGACCCTGTCTCTCTCACACACACACAACACCAAAATCCAGTGATAACTGAGATTTCCCTATTCTCTGTTGGCATGCTTACATTCTTGAATAAATTTCAGAATTTTTCTTCTTCTAGTGGTATCAGTAAATACTTCAAAGCTTTTAAACGTGCAGTGCATAATGCTAGCCAGGCTGTGTCCAAAATCCTCAAGAAGGCAGATACGTATTTACTTTGACACAAAATTTTAAGTTGTCATACTAGATTAAACCAAAATACCAAGAGAATGTTGGAGAGGGAGAGGTGAACTTGGATGGGAGGAATCTGGAAGGCTGGCTTAGCGTGATCGGCTAATGAAGTGCAATGTTATGTCTGAACAGGCAGATCTCTGGGGAGAGAACAGGAGAGAGGAAACCTGGGTTCAAGTCCCACTCTATAATCCTTCCTAGCTGTGTGACTTTTTTGATATCACTCAACCTCTCTGAGACTAAGTTTCCTCACCTGTACTGTAGGGATGCACTATACCTGTCTCACAGGTTAGTGGGAGGATTTTAATTTGGCAGCTGGTACAAAGAATGGTCTCAGCAAATTCTCAAAATAGATTTGGGTGTGTGAGTGTGTGTGTGTGCATTTGCATGTGAGCACATGTTAGGAGGGCATTTGGTGGTGGGCAGGAAGATTTTACACCACTGGCGATGGAGAGCAATAGTATTTTTGATCTGATGATTAGAAAGTCCACAAGCTCCTCAAAGAAATCACCAGACTAGAATAGTTACTCAACCCTCTTCCCTGCACTAGACTATGCCACCCCTCAAGGCTATCTTCCAATTCCACCCTTTTTAAAGGTATTCTTCCTCTCTGTTCCAAGGTCCGCAGGCCAAGGGTGATTTTACCTTTCTTTTTTTTTTTTTTTTTTTAAGAGAGGGAGAGATTGAGAGAGAAAGAGAAATAGTTTTATTTATTTTTCCTCCAGCCTTTGTTTCTCTGACACTTAGTTGTGTATGTGGTGCTGGGGTTTGAACCCAGGTCCTCGCACCTGCCAGGCAAGTACAGTAACCCCTATGCCACCGCTCTAGCCCTGATTTTAGTTTTTGAAACAAACAACCCCCAAAGCTGTTTCACACCCAGTTAAATACTCCGCACCAACTCTTCGCTCAGGTTTCAAATACAAGCTCCAGAAAATCTACTACAGGGTTGGAGGGGAGGTTTACAAGGTCAGCAAAAAACGTCAAACCGCATGAGACCTGATTTGCTTCCACGGAGTTATTTTTCTGCCCTGGTACAATACCCTGTAAAATTGTAAATAAATCAATCACAGAGGGATGTTCCTGTTGCCAAGCCTTTCTCTAGAGAATGAAGTCCTCGGGGCAGATTTAGGGGATTGGAATCAGACTGTGCAGAGTTGCTGCAGTACCCTGCCTTGGCCTGCCAAGTGAGACGTGAACTTTGTGCCCTGCGTTGGCAGCGGCTGTGATCTGCTGTTTTGTGCAATGCAATTGCAATTTATGGAATTATTGAATATAGGGTTTAGGTAAATACAGCAGGCCAGAGCGTTGCTTTAGCCCCTGAAGCTTAATTGCCAGTGTAGTCTGCGGCCCCGGCAGCCTTCTCTGATTAAAAAGCTGCTGGGAGCACAATCCGGAGCCTCCCTTCTTTATTACTATTCTTCTGAAGAAAGTCTCTGTTCGGCCTATGGTGGGAGTTGGGATCTCCAGTCAATGATTAATAGCATGATTGCATTGTTTTCTTTCTGAATTAACCCATGTGACCCATGGCATTTGCACCTCGTGTTAACCATTAGACACATAAATGAGCCCTGTGTTCGTTGGGTGGTGGAGCCCAGTGGTGGGTGTTTCAGTTGACAGGAGAAGGCTGCGCCTCTCCCAGCAGCAGGTCTGGGCTCCTGCCTGCCTTCCTCGGCTTGGAGGCAGTGGCTCTGTTGCTGGGGCTCCTCACAGGGGCCTTTCAGGGCCTGACATAAAAGTCCTTTGATTGTGCTGGGTGCAGGGTCTGGGTGGCTGGAGGGCACATCGCACCGCTGACCAAGTCTGGCTCCAGCCTTGGCTGCTTCGCGCTTCTCGTGAATCCAGGCGTCTTTCAGTGTCTACTTTTCTTACAGTAAATATTATACATAGGTTTCCACTCCTTGAACTCTTTCCACACTTAATAGCAGCAGGGGAACTTTCTAGAAGTGCTCTTGCCAAGTGAATAGTTTTAAAGTTAGCTCAGCTTGGAGCAAGAACATGAAGACTCTGATTATCCGCTTCTTGGGAGCACCCTTCCAGCTGGACGCAGTGTTGAGACCAGCGGCCTCCCTCCCAATCACTTTCCCTCTATTGCCTGAGACTTGTTTCATAAGCTGGTTTTGTTGCCATAGGAGTGGGGGATGAAAGTATGGGCAAGTTTGGTTCATAGTTTCTGGTTTTGGAAAGAAGTCTCCACATTGTTTCTGGGGATGGGGGTTGCGGGGTGGGGTAGTTTAAGGATTGTTTTATTTAATTGCTTCAATTTAAGAGTTGATATTTAGGGTGCCC
>PVKS010034139.1:0-21156 GCA_004027875.1 Aplodontia rufa | reverse complement strand
CGGCGGCGGCGGCGGCGGCGCTGTGTGTACCCCTTTAAGAAGGAGCCGCTCGAGCGCTGACGGTTGGGATTTGAAGTTCTTCCTCCCTGTTTGGAAGTCTGGACGGATGGGGGGTGTTGCCACGGCAACGGCACCCTCCCCGCCCCCCCTCCGGGAGGACGCCCCGACGGCTCCGGTCCTTTGCCTGTCATGTGATGGACTCTTCCCTGCACACGCACGCATCGCCCTCCGGGGCTGGCATCCCGGTTCAGCTGCGGTTCCGTCTTTCCAGGGGTGCGAGGGGGGTCTGACTCCTTTTGCTGCAAACTTCTGGGCTAGGGGCTGTGCAGGGTGGCGGGAGGTGGCGGGACTCCACACCTCGCTGCACCCTTCTCCTTCTGCGGGAGTGAGACCTGCGACCCGCGCCGAGGAGCAGGCTGGTGGGTGGGCTTGGAGGGCCGGAGCGGGTCGCGGGCCCTCCGCGCTGCGCGTGCTTGTTCAGCTCGGGAGGACTGGGTGCGACGAGTGTGAGCAGCGGGTGGCGGCCCCCGCGGTCCCTGCGGGCTGGTCTGTCTTGGCTGTGGAGTTGGGAGTGACCTTAGTGCGTTAAGAAAGCTGCTCTCCCACCTGGCTTTCCTCTGTTCTTGCGCCACCTCGCGCCCCCTCCTCCTCCCCACCCCGCTACATTTGTTTGGTTAGCGCCTTAAGATCCTTCTGGTTTTCACTAATAAAAAGGCGATCTTCCTTGGTTAAACTAGTAACAACTTCCATTCAGTAATGTGCCCCACAGAACATGATGGATACTGAAAAACGTACACGAAGGAAGGCTTCTCTGAATAGGGGCGGTTAAGTGCTGTTTAAAAAATTTACTGTTTTGTGAAATGTATTTTGGTCTTAGGAAAAGTTGAGGGGGTAAGCTTTAGTCAAGTGTTCATACGTGATTTCCGTTCATAAAGTGTTTAGATTCTTTGTACCAACTGTGTTAGTATTTGTGTTTCTTGAATTCAAAATGGACTCGTCTTTGTAATTACCAACCTGAAGATCTTTTCTGCTGAAAAACTGTAGAAATTGTTGAGTTCATTCAGGTAGAATCAGGTAGGATGAGAGCAGTACAGTATTGGCTAATGATGTTACTGTGTTAAGTTTTGCCAAGGCACACAGTGATTTAAGTTTGTCTTTGGTCAGTTTTTATTTTAGAATATTTTGGGGTTTTTTTTCTCATTTTTATTTATGCAGACATGTTAAGAGTGGCTTTGCCTTGCAAAAATCAAATTTTAACGAGACAAAATGAACCAGATTTGCTGGAAAAAGGAATTCGACTGTATTTCTGACTTACTTTAGTATTGTAAGACAGTGAAAATTGAGTTAATACTGTATGTATCTAATATACAATGTTACATTTTTAGTATAATATGTAATCATAATGTACATGAAAAGAAATTTTGACCTGGATTCCTGTATTTGAGAATTATTTCTCTGGGTCCCAGGTCTATCTCATACTTTGTTTTGTCACTGTTATTTTGAATTAAATAATAAAAAGCCCTCTTAAGCAGAATATGTACTTGTTGATTGGGTTATTTTTTAGTGTCCTATTGTACTTATTTATGGCCTAAAAGTAGTTTGTATAGTTATTTTAAATCATATTTTGCTATCAAAATGCTTACATTAATTACTTTTAAACATTTACAAAAAGCCATATTTTTCTTTTGCACGTGTGTGCATGTGTGACTTTATATTTGTGTTGAATAGTCAGTACTTTTACTGCTTGAAATAATTTTTATACCCATCTTGCCTGCCTTTGGGGAAGAAAATGACCCAAAAGTTTACTTTTAAGTGAGATAAATTGTCAGGCAGCTTCTCAGGATTGTACAGCAAATTAGTATTGAGCTCCTAATGAAGTTTTGAACTCTGTGATTAACTCTTTTTAAATTGATTCAGTTTTAATAACGTTTTCTAGGGAAGGAAGTTACTTGTCAGTGACCGTTAATAGTTAAATGAAGTGCTGGAGTGGTTGCTCAGTGGTTAGGCCACTTGCCTAGCGTGCACAAGGACCCTGATTCAAACTCCAGCACCACATATACAACCAAGTGTTGGAAAAACAAAAAACAGATGATAAAGTAAATAAAATTGATTCTCTTTCTCCCTCTCTTAAAAAAAGTTAAATGAAAAGTTAATGCTTCATTATATAAAAAGATGTTTACCTTCTAATTATGGAATTTATCTCTTTACTTCAGATTTTTAACCATTCTTCTGATTCATTCCTGATTTTTGCTTTTACAAATGGAAAGTTGTACTGCACAAGCTCTTTGTTCCAAATAATAGCACTGCTTACTGTGTGGTGCTTTATAAAATTCTGTGCCTTTTTCTGTAAGCATCCTGTATTAAGCTGTAATTGTGAGTATGCTCTCTCTAAAATGTTTGAGTGCTTATTGGATGTAGTAAGTAGTGCTTAGTTAGAGTGATAGTGAGCAATAATATATATCACCCTGAATCTTATGGAATATATAATTACTATCTGATGGGTCAAAATTAAAAACAGCTAAGTCTAGAATAAAATAAATGTATTATTAATACAGTTAAAAACAACATCCAGACTTACATAGATATTAAAATATTTGATTTGGGAGGTAGACCAATTTTTACAAAATTTTATTTTGACATGGATTTGATCTTACAAAGAGTTAGAATAGTACAAGGAACTCCTATATACCCTTACCCATGTTTGCCAATTGTTTCACATTTTGTTGTAATTGCCTTTGACATTCTTGCCCTGGTATCCACACAAGTATTTCTGAACAATTGAGAGTAATTTGGAGACATCATTCATATCTCTTTACTTTTATGTGTATTTCCTAAAATCAAGGACATTATATTACCTAACCATAGTGTAGTTGTTAAAACCTAGCGATATAGTATTGACATAATTTTATCTAATTTATAATTCATATTCAAATTTTGTCTGTTCATCTATTTTCTGTATAATCCTTTACCCCAATACAAGATCCACTCTGAGATCATGAACCACATATAGTCATTGAGTTTCTTCAGTCGTTTTAAATCGGCAATACTTCCTCAGCCTTTCTATATCTTGACCTTGACATTTTTGAAAAGTACAAGGCAGTCATTTTCTAGAATGTGTCTCACTTTAAATTTGTCTGTTGTTACTTTCTCATGATTAGATTGGTTGTACATTTGGCAGGAATACCACTGAAGAGATGTTCTGTTCTTCTTAGTACATCATATCTTGAGGCTTTTGAGGTTGATTTGTCCCAGTGTTGATGATGTTAGCTTTGAAAATTTGGTTAGTGTGGCATTCTCTATATTTCTTCTGAAAGTTATTATTTATCTTTGTAATTAATGTGCAGCCTATGGAAAAGTATCCTGAAGAAAATGAATGTTATCATAGTTTCATCAAAATTTTACCCACAAGTTTTAGCATCCATTGATGCTTTTTTTAACTTCATTCCTTTGGTAGTTATTAGAAGTTGACAGTCTGTCATAAATCAATCTTTCCTAACCTATGGTTTGTTTACTCAGTGATTATAATTCTTATTTCTTTTCTAAGAAAATGAGAGGGAGTCAATTTTTTTCAGTTTTCTTTCTTTCTTTCTTTTTTTCAACACTTAGTTGTGTATGTGGTGCTTAGGTTTGAACATGGGTCCTTGTGCATGCCAGGCAAGTGCTTTACTGCTGAGCCACCTCTCCAGCCCTCAGCCAGTTATTTTTATGAATATGAATTCATGAATTCTTATTTAGTGGTTTTATTCTATCACTGTCTTTATTTTATTCTCAAATTATGCCTGGTTTGGCTAACAGAAACCTCATCAAAATGGTTAAAAGATAGAATGGTCATGTAGGATCTCTTTTCTGGAGTACTCCAGAGCCCTAAAATTATAGTTTTAAGAGTCATAGATTATCACTTAGCTTAATGCTTGTCTTTTTATATGAAGGGACCAAAAAGCATTTGATGCTTTTCCTGTATTCTAAGAAATTGGCTATGTAGTAACTGAATACAAGAGATTAGTTTTAGTTCATGTAAAAAATCTTATACCATACGAGATCGTCTTGAAGCTATTCTTTATTGGTATTTACTCTGTATTTTAGTCTTCACATTAATCAATTTGATTCTTCTTTCTGGCTGCAGCTTCTTGCTCTTTTATCTTACCTCTAACTTCTCCCTGTGCTGTTGCTATTGCTATATATCCCAGAAGTAGATTTACTTAGAAATTTGGATTTATAGGTAGTACTGGTATGGATGGGTCAAGTATCAAAAAACTTTGGCTGTATAACTTTTTTCAAATATCAGCAAACGTTATCTTTTTTAAAAAGTGAAAATTGTGGTACCATGCAATGGCATGCATTAGACAAATGGAAATCCATGTTAAATAGTTAAGGAATATCTCCCAAGTTTCTCTGTAAAATAGGCAAATTGATGAATTCTGCATGCAAATATTGAAATTGTACTTGTGGATCATTTGATACTTGGAAGAATAAAATTATGTCATCTTTGAGACCAAAGAGTGAGTGAGTGAACTTTGTATTTTTGCAGATGTTAGATGTAGGCTGTAGACTGGTCTTTACATAATGTAGCCTCCTCATATGATGCCATGCCCATTGATGCTTCCCTTAACTAACTGTAAGTTTGTACCCCTCCCTGATTGGTTGTCACACATGATAAGTTGCTGTTGTGTGTACCAGCATTCCTCTGATTTGTCTGACCTTAAACCCTCATCTACAATTCTTCTACCACAGTACAGTCTTGGGAGAAGCAACAAAGGTATGTAGATTTTTGGTTATGTAACTTTTTCTTCCTCTTTAGTAAGTCTAGTGTCACAATTAAAATGTCCTGCTTTCTGTGTGTGGTGAGTTCCTTTCTTTTTCTTTGTGTGTCTCTTGATATAAAGATGCCCTGACTTGGTTTACCTTTCAGCAGAAACCATTTGAATTTTGATCTTTTCTCTGTCTAGCAGTGTGTAGTGTGTTAACGTTCAAGATGCCAGACAGCATCAGTAAGCCACAGCTTCCAGCTACACTTTTCATGAAGGTAAACAATATACTCTGCAGTTGTGGTTACCACAGTATTAAATAAATTGCATGAGCTTCCAGCTACACTTTTCATGAAGGTAAACAATATACTCTGCAGTTGTGGTTACCACAGTATTAAATAAATTGCATGAGATATTCAACCCTTTATTGTACAGTAGGCTTTGTGTTAGATGATTTTGTCTAACTGTAGGGTGATGTATGAGTTCCAGGCACTTTGCTGCTAAATTGTAACATGACCCCATGGTAAAACAAGGAGCATTTTTATATAGCTAGCACTCTTGGCTGATAGATTGCAGTTAGAGCACCAAAGTTGTATGTCCAAAATTTTGAGAACTCACATAATTTTATTAGAGTTCACATTAGGGCTAAATGTATAATCGAGAAATACTTTCAGGGCCTGGAGTGGTGGCTCAGCAGTTGGAGCTCTTGCCTGGCACACATGAGGACCCAGCTTCAAATCCCAGGACCACATACATAACTAAGTGTCAGAAACGAAGGCCAGAAAAATAAAATTGATTCTTTTTCTTTCTCACTTTCTCCCTCTCTCTCTCAAAAAAAAAATTAAACTTTCAGAGTCAGGCATGGTGGCACACACCTGTAATGCCGGCAACCCAGAAGCCTGAGGCAGGAGTCTCACAGGTTTAAAGCCAACCTCAGGAACTTAGTGATGTCCTGTATCAAAATTAAAAAGGCTGGGGATGTGGCTCAGTGGTTAAGCGTCGCTGGGTTCAATCCCTGGTACCAAAGAGAAAACAAAAATCAAAGATTTTTATTCACTGCAAAGTTTAGATTTCAAACAAGTGAATAGGCACAGAATACTACTGCTAGAAAACTAACAATATAATGTTATTTTTACAGTTGAAGAATAGCACTTTTTTTTTAGTTAAAGCTAAATAAAAATTTTAAGAATTTTTGTTTGTTAGAAAATAAGGGATCATTTTTCTGTAACACATCTCCTTTCCTTTCATATGGTTTTCTCATAATTTGCAACAAACTTATCCTGTGTATATTTGCTTCTTATTTTACTTTAATCTGTTTCCGAGTTATTTCCTTACAATATCTTGTGGATTCTATTTTTTTTTTTATGCAATAAGCACTCGGAAAAATTTAGATTAAGATTCTGGTTTATATCAGTATCTGCATTGCTGATTTTACTCTTCTAGTGTAGCTTAAAATATACTATAAATCATTGCTTGAAATAGTTGCTTTAATTCCATAGTTTACAAAATACTAATATCTCCCCCTTTTTTTTTCATCAACTAAAAGCTGTTGACCATATTCAACTAGTTGTTTGTGGTCTATCAGACTGTCCTGTCTCTCCCATATTTGCCTTGCTAGTTTCTTCTTTAGACAACCCAAGCTATTTTGTCTACTTTTATTTTATATTCAGTGTCCTAAAATCTAACCTTTTTAGTCATATCTTCTTCATATCCTTGATCACCTTTAAAATTCAACTGCAGCCTGGAGTCTTTTCTAACGTACTTATTGGAAAACAACTTTAGACTTTATTAATTCAAATTAGCCAGTTCTTTGGTGATGAGTGTATGCAGGGTGTGTGTATAGGAAGTAACTTTGTTCATTATTTGTCATATTTAGATAATAAATTCTTTAAAGACAAGGGACTGTTTTCATCAATGGTAGAAATTCCTTTTTAGCCTCTGTCATTATAATCATAGGTACAAGTCATTTCAGTGTTAGGAGTGTTAAGTATTAGATGTGAAATTAAGATAATGTCTATCTTCAAATGTTTGCTAATTTTGTTTTAATAAGGGTGTTAAAATATTTATGTGTTTTAGTTTCTGTTCTGAATATATAAATTAGGGTATTACCAACATAAAGATAATATTTAAATCCATGGGAATGGATAAGATTACCTAGGGATGTAAGGATAGTATGATGAACACAGTACTGAAAAGAATGTTAAAATTCCTTGGATAGAAGAACCTCAAAATAAGGCCACTGAACTTTTGTAAATTGGAAAGTAAGGCCTTTGGATTAAAACTAGGTGAGTGCTGTCGCCATATACAAGAAAAGAAAAGAATTTTATAGTAACAGGGATTGTTACATATTATTTTAGGTACATAGGTAAAATAGAAACGTACATAATTTTTAGCAACATAGAGGTTGTAGGTGGCCTTGACTAGATGAATTTCAGCAGTAATAGAGATGGCAGCCATATTGTAATAGATCAGAAAATAATTAATTAAGATTTGTTCAAGTAGAGTATTTGTAGTAGACTGCTTGTTAAGAGCTTTGTTTTGAGGAAGAAATGGATAAATGAAGCAATCATTGGGGGCATATGGATTATAAAGATTTTGTTTTGTAAATGGGAGATACTATTTACAATATTAAGTAAGATGGGGAATACTTTTTTGAATCAGTGATATATGTGATTCTTTTATATGTTGAATTAAACCGAGAGCTGATAACAAAAAAATGTTGAGAAATATATAAGACAAAGAAATAAGATGAACTTGGTTTGAATCACTGAATGTGAACTCTAAATTTATCTTTTTGTCTTTAAAAAATATGTCCCTAATCGAGTTAATCATTAATGTTTGATATGTGTAGCATTGATGCATGATACATTTTAAAGGAATTTTTTTTTATTCCCAGTTGTCAGGCAATCAAATAAATGTCTTTGAATATGCTATTTGAGTGGGGTATAATTCTGTGTTTCTTCCTTACTGGCTTCTCAGCTGGCAAAGATTTAGGAATCAGGAATTCAAATATTATCTTTTAAATGGCAACATTGCGTTGAAGAACTTGAATCAAAAATAAATACCATACTTCCTAGTCCCCTGAATTGAATTTAGTAATCCATTCAAGACAGTTCAACTGGAGCTGCATGCCTCTAAGCTCTACCCCAGTGAGTCAGAGTGAGCAGGGGGTTTGGCCACGATTTAAAAATGACTTTTAAAACATTAATATATCCTACTAGGGCACAAACTATGCAGATGTTGCCAGTATTATTTCTTCTTCCTTTGGGAGGAGTAGAGAAAAGGGCAGAAACTTCTTCCAAAGAACTTCCCTAAAGAATGTGAAATGCTTTTGTGGGAGTTCTGTTGTTAGGGAAGGCAGAAACTGTGGGTTGGGTCAAAAAGCATGCTGTTTACCCTCTATATGGATTTAGACCTTGCTTTTAAAGAGCTCACAGTGTTAGGAGTGTTAAGTACTAGACTTGGTATAATATAATGGAAAAACAGGAGGGAGCAGTTAATTTTCACTTGAAGAATTCAGAGTAACTAGGCTTCAAAAAATTGAGTGAAAGCAGGAATTGGTAAACTACATCTGTAAATGGCTGGTTAATACATATTTTAGGTTTTGCCATGTTAGAGTAATAGTAGTCGGGTAGGCAGGCCTAACAGACTTATCCCTATGTCCTAAGTACTGTGTCCTAAGTGCAGTGTAATATGAGTGCTCTGCAGGTATATTCTCCTTGGATAGCTCACTCCCAAGAGTTATCTGGTCTCTTAATATAAGTCCTTGCCTGTGCTGTTGTATGCAAAAGTAATACCTAAATGAATGGGCATGGCTGTATTCCAGTAAAAATTTACTTTTTAAAAAAAGACAGATTTAGCTTGTAGGTCATAGTTTGCTGATCCCTTAGTTAAAGGATTCAGCAGGAAAGTCAGTGTAGGGAATAGAGGGATAGTATAAAAAAGATATATTAAATCTAAATAATGATATATTCTGAAGATACATAGCACTATAGTATGTGTCATTGAAGTATAGGATGGAAGTAAGAAGTAGGACTGGAAGTATAAATTATGTCCTCTACAGGGAGGAAATTATGAACCTTTGAAGTTTTGTGGTTTTTTTTTTTTTTTAAGAGAGAGGGACAGTGAGAGAGAAAGAGAGAAACAACTTTATTTAGCTTTTCACATGGCCTTTTTTGCTCTAACACTTAGTTGTGTACGTGGTGCTGGGGTTTGAACCCGGGTCCTTGTGCTTGCCAGGCAAGCACTGAAACCGCTGAGCCACCACTCAGCCCAACAGTGTAACTCTTACTGTACTGAAAACATGTCAGATTTCCACATTCTTGATATTTTTTTAAAACTGTTTTCCTGCATTAGTTCAAATTCATAGAACTACAGAAGTAAATGTGTATATATGTATATGTGCAGTTTTATATACACATATATACCTGTCATATGTTCATCACTGGGAAGAGGCTTAGGAGAAGTGAACATAATATGTCATTCTTAATTCTCTGATTATAATGGTGGTTTTCAAAGGAGAATGCCTTTGTAAGGAGATACTAATTAAAGAATTTAAGAGTGATAGTCCACTTCCAAATGATTGGAAGAACAATAGTTTTACAATACGTAAAACTTTTTTTCTATAATATAATTACAAAATGAAACATTTAAAAGCAATGTCATCAGTCTGTATATTAATGGTTTAATATGTGTTGGACACTATGTTGTTTTATAAATTCTTTATTTAGTTTTTCATGTAGCTTTTGTTGTTCTAACACTTGTGTATGTGGTGCTGGGGTTTGAACCTGTGTACTTGCGCATTCCAGGAAAGTGCCGTAACTGCTGAGCCACCGCTTCACTATATTGTTAAAAACACCATACTGTTTTTAATATGCATTACCAAACTTAATTTTCACACATAAAATAGTGCGGTTTTAATCTCCGTTTTATGGATGAGAAAACTGAGACCTGCAGAGGCTAAGTGCTTGCCAAATACTTTTCTGTCTTGTAAGTATGAAGGTAGAATGTACATCTGTGTAAAAATTTTTATTGATTCCCCATTGACCTTTGGCAAAAGTCTGAATTCAATGTGGCTTAGAAGGTTCAGCATAATTTGCATCCTCTGTACTTCCATAACCTTTTTGTTTTTCCTTCAAACCTTGAGGGCAACCATCAAACAGCTGTAATAGTAGTACAGTAATATAGTAATAATAGCAGCTAACATTTATTGATCACTTATTAGTACTTGTGCCTGGTACATGTTTCACGCATTAGATCCTTTAATCTGCACAGTAATCTTGAGTATTGGTATTGTCTTTACCATTTTACAGTCACATTGAACCCTTTTTAGATCCTTAAGCCCTGTGCTTCTGGGCTTTTGCATACTTATTTCTGGATTATATTAACTGTTATACTTTACTTTTTGTAAAGTTTTTTAAAATTACATAAAGAAAAGTTTGAGATTATAAACTTATACCTCACTGAACAAAGGGAACTTAGTCTCATAACTACCGCCAGATAAAAGAGTACTCCAGAAGTTCCCACAAAGTTCCCAGTCACCAATTTCTATCCCTTTATCCAAAAGTGAGTACTATTCTGACTTAACACAACAGATTTTACCTGCTTTTGGAAATTTTTGTTTCAATGAAATATAAGTAAATACATTTTTGTGTTTAGCTTTTTAAACTCATTATGTTTGTATAGTTCATTCATGGGGTTGCCTGTAGTAGTATTTATTCATTTTCAGAGCTCTGTAATATTCTAATATGTATATTTATCATAATATTTATCTATTTTTTGAGGGATCTTTGGCTTGTTTCCAGTGTGTATTATTAGAATAAGACAGTGAATGTTCTTACACATTATTATTGGTTCAGTTCCTGGTTATTTTTAAACTTCATTTTAGTGGATTAGATTTCACTTTCTCCAGAATTCCAACTTGAAGTTTAGGATTTGTACTTTTGTGTATTGACACAACTCTCTTTCCAGAATTTATGCTACATAATAAGTTCTTGCGTATTAACTTCCAAGTTCAAAGTGTGACTGCGTAAATTCACACACAAAGAAAAGCCATGCTTTCTCCTACCCTGTCTTCCTTGATTCCCACTGAGTATTTAAATTTTTGATACATTCATTCTTTCAGTGGTAAAAAATAAGCATGAGTGTAAAGCCTATGGAAATTGGGTAATGAACTTAATTACTTTCTGCCTTCATTTTATTCTGTTTGGAGAATAAAAATGTGCGGAGTTCTTAAAATGGGTTAACAAGTTATTTGAAATTTTTTAATGTGACAGGTATCTATGTTGTCTCTTATACATTCCTTCTACAAAGTGTATGAAATATTTCATGTAAAGTATTTTGAGGTATATTCTTTATAATTCATAACAAATTAAGTAACCTTATTTGTGGCAAATTTGTTATTTATCCTTAGAGGGTGGTCTTGAGTTTTGGAAATCACCAAGACGTTTGGAACCAAGACCAGGGAAATATGTGAATGATAAACTATATCAAAAGCAAGTTCAGAGTTGAAGGAACAAAGATTAACTCCTTCCCTAACTCTCCCTAACTCCTGTTGGTCTTAACTATAAAAACAATTTTTAAGTCACTGACATCAGGTAGAAGTAAGCTGCTGAGATAAGCCATAGTTTATAGTAATGGTCTCCTTTTGAGTTTCTTTTGTCTGAAGAACCAGTTACTCTTGTAAGTCACAAACACTTAATTGATTCTGGAGTGTTGTTTCTTTAATCTTTTTTTTTTTTTTTTTTAAGAGAGAGGCACAGTGAGAGAGAAACGATTTTATTTAGTTTTTTTTTTTTTCATGGGCTTTCTTTGCTCTGAGACTTCATTGCATATGTGGTGCTGGAGTTTAAACTCGGTATATTCACACATGTCAGGCAAGTACCATAACCGCTGAGCTACTGCTCCAGCCCCTATTTCTTTAATTTAAGATAATTTTCTTCTACATTTTTAGGCTTATTTACCCTGATTGTGTCTTCTCTGATATTAAAATTTTCATATTTGTTTTAAATATTATTTCCATTACTAACAATTCTTCCCCATCTCAATAAAATAATAATAGTTGTGTATTTTCTACCATTTTCTTTCTTCTGGTTTCATTCTGGCTTTAACTGTTTATTCTTGCTCATCCTAGACACTGTTTATTGATCTTCTGTGTTTCTTGCTTCCTTCCCAACCAAACTGTAAACTTAAGTCAATATTTATTAGGAGTTTCAAAAAAATGCTTTTCATTGTCACATGTTTTAGTGTTATTTGCAAAAAAAAAAATGCTTAATTTTGCATTATTACTTATTTCATCTTACTATTGAAAAACTGTTTTACCCCTTTATTGAAGAAAGCATTATGGTAAGTATAGATGCTCACTCCCTCCCTTCAGTCAAGTCTTCTACCAGCCATAAAATTAACCTGGGCACATCACTATGACAGATCCGGAGAATAGTACAAAGGCTGTAGTATTATCCCTGTAGTCAAGGAGCTGAGCCATCTATCTGTCTAGCTCTGGGTCCTCAATTGAAAGAAAAGTGTCTCAAATTGTAAATTGAATTAGAATATGAACAGGGTTAGAAAATGTGGTCTTGGGTAACAGTGAATTCTAACAAATAAGATTAAAGAAGGCTTTGAGAACCATTTACTAGGTCTGTGAATTTTACATATGAACAAAATGTAGCTTAATACATTGGTTAAAGATGGAAGAAAACATTTTAGATTAGTTTGGAAAACTGGACATTTGACAGGTGAACAAAGATGGAGAAATGTCATTTCAGATAGCATTTGTTTAAGTTCAGATGTGTAAACAATGTAATGGGCTAGTTGTAAAGTGGTATGTAAGTTACTTATTATGGAATGATATAAATGAGGTTGGGGAATAGGCTGAGTTAAATCAGAGGCCATGTGTGCTATCTTAGAATATTATAATTGATCTTGCAAATAGTAGAGATCCACCGAAGAGTTTTAAACAAATAGTCTTGTTTTCCAAATGATAAAAGTTGACTAGAACTATAATTCTGCTATTCGTTGTAGGAACTTTAGTAATAAGAGATATTCCCGTAAACCTTGAATTTTTCTGCAGTGATGGGAATGGTGTGCAGCAAAAGTGAATGTTTAAACATTATTTGGATTCGTAAAACTTTGTTTCAATTTAGTAATTACAGCATTTCTCCAGTATTTTACACAGTAATATAGTGTGTATCCAAATACCTTCCATCTTAAAAGAATGAAATATGATGGATAAAATTGAAATTCCCATCTGTCGTTTACCAGTCCTATCCTCCTTGCCTCTATCCTTGAGGTATATATTTTTCTTTTATTATCAGTCTTAATATAAATTGATATTCTACTTCCTATAAGTTAGTTCATTGTAAAGAACACATTGTTTATTAGGCTGTCTTCCATAAAAGATACACAGTGGAGTTTTTCTGATTATTTTAAATGCTCAGCAAATCTTAAAGCATATTCTTAACTCCAGATTTTTATCTTTTCATTTCTATATAAGTCTAGATTTTTTTTAAATACTAGATTTGCGTAAAATGAAATATAGCAGTGCTGATCCTAGTGACATCCTACTTTGACATTTTGGGCTGGATAATTATTTTTGTAAGGGGTCATTTGGGCTTTTAGTGCTGTCGTTGGCTTTTCCCCACAAGATGCCAGTATTTTCATTTATATTCTCATTTTGGGGATAGGGACACTGTAAGACCTTATAATAAAGACACCTTTGGCACTGTAGTCCTTAAGTCATAGTAGAAAATATTTCTGACATCTGCTTGCAGAAAGACTAAACAATAATAAGGCACCACTGAAGAGAGGTAATGGTTATAAGAAATAGGAAAAGCTCTAAACTAAGCAAGAAAGGCAGTTTTTAACTTAAAAACTGGGCTACATTCTGAAAGTTATTTTGAGAACAAGTATCTTAGGTCTCAGTAGAATTTTTCCATTATACTTTTTTAAGCAAATATTTGAGTACCTAACATGAGCTGGGCACTTAGGCTGGCATAGCAAGCAGGATGACATGTTCCTGCCTCCTTGGAGCTTAGAGAATTTTCTGGCCTTTATCAAATAAAGATTTCTGTGATTTATTTTTTTAATGACTCCCCTTCCACTAGTTTGAATTGAGGGCAGAATTCTCTCTTCTTTCTCACTGATGTATTACCAGTTATCTAGAATATTTGATAGAAATGCAAATATTTATTTTATGAATAATTGGTAAGTTGAGAAGAAATATTAAAAAATTACCCATGACTCATTAGAATTATGATCAGTGTTTTAAAAGGAATAGCACAGGATATTATATACATATTAAGGCATATAATAATGAATCTAGTCTGGTTTAAAGCTAAATTAAATTAGGTGAAACTATAAATTGAGGCAGTATTAAAAAGATTTTAACAATGAGTAGAAGTTATGCAGACATGTTTTGCATCTGGAAGAGTGGTTTGGAGTATATTATGGCTGAAGGACAATATGTGAATGTCTGAGGTAGGATGCAAGGTGACTTTTCTTGGGGTTTGAGTATTGGCAGTGGTCAGGATGGGGTTGTTTGAGAGAAGCATGGTATGAAATGGGATATTAATTTTCTTGTATAGATACACAGAGTACTTATAATGAAACAATATGGTAACATCAACTAAAACGGAAAATAACAAATCATCTTAAAATATTTTAATTTTGATACTTAAATAAAACATTTTAATTAATTATGAAATGAGTCTCTATCTTAGATGGACATAAGCCTGTATTTCAACATCCACATGTAGTTGTTTAATTCATTCCCACTTATCCAACCAGACGTTGACTTCTTTTGTGTCTGCTATTCAAACAAAAGCAAAACAAAAACACCTTATAGATTTCTAAGTATCTGTCTACTCTCAAGCCAGAAATCTTTTGCTTCTCTCACTCCCACCTCAAAATAATGAAGCTGTGTTACTAAGTTATTTCCATTATTTGTATTAATAGATCTCAAAATCATACCTTTTCAGTTGGGTAAACATTTAGTACATACATTTTTGCTCTTGTCCTTTTTCTGATGCATTTGTGCAGACTTTCTAACTATTCTGATTTTATTCTTTTCCCATTTCAGTCTATTTTCCACTTGCTGCTTGAGTGATCTTTTCAGAGTGCAAAAATAATCCTGTTTCTTGTCTACTTAAAGGGCTTCCATGGCTCATTCTGACGCTCAGGATAAAAATTAACTACTTGGCAGAGCATGCTTTGGCCTTCAGGATCTGTCTACACATGTCCCCAGCCTTTTATATGGTCCTTCTTTCAGGTCACATTTTTTAGTTCTGACATATTTTTAAAAATTTCTAGACTTTGCTCTTTTAATTTAAATTAATTAGAACTAATTTAAAAATCCAATCTATTACACCCACTGTATAGCGTAGATTCAGATCTTTTTATCATTATAGAACATTCTCTGGCTTAGTGCTGTTCTAAGCATATCAAGTTTTCTTGTCCTTGGCTTCATATATTCTGCTTTCCTTTTCTAAATGTGTGATGTGTCCTGTTTTGTTTAGCTACTACCTACTCTTCATTAAATCAGCTTGGTTATCATCATTTCTGGAAAACCTTCACTGACACTATCTTTCCTTGTTTCTTCCCAACTCCAAAGTCTGGATTGTTGAATTTTGTCTTAATGTTTATTGCACTTAAATCCAGGAGTCAGTGTTTAGGAGGCAAATTTATATTTAATATATATATAAATTTACATTGAGTACAGGGCATGTGTATACCAGCATGGAATTAAAGAGACCCTTAAGTTGGTTTCTTTCCTCAGTACTGACTGAAAAAGTGCTTCATGGGATAATTGTGGTTGCAGGAAACGATTGAGTCAATTTATTTATGTAGGTCAGAATTATCAGATTTGTTACTTGAATGATAGTAATTGCATTCATTTAATCAGGTTTTTAAAACACTTGAAACTAGCAACTTAGGAGTGTGTAAAGATAAATTGTAAATTTACAGGTAGAAAAGAATTAAATCAAGTCGTATCTCATTTGAATGGGGAAGGGTCTCAACTTTTTGCCCAGGATAGGTGGTGTGCTGTAGGAAGCGTGCAAAAGAAACACTCCTCCTCTGGTCTATTTGTAAAGATTTAATGACTCTCTTTTTCAGACCCAGACATCTGGCTGCCTTTTCTAAGGAGAGTTTTATTTTGTTTTTAAATTATGGCTTTGGCTTTTATTTAGTTTGGAGTTTGTTAGTCCATCCAGCAATATGAGGCTATCATGGAAAAGATTTGGATGCCAAATACTAGAATGACTCTTTATGGCTTATGGAAATAATATATTTCTGATTTCAGTCATTCAAATTTGGAAGGCCTGATTTTCAGTAACCAAGTTTGAGGAACTTAGTTGAGTTTAGCAACACTTGGATTTGGAAAAGCTTCCTTGATAATGACTTGGAGATTTAAATTATACGACATGAATAAGTACAGTGACCATTTAAGAGGAGGAACAGATTTTAATGAGGAATATCTTAATTAGGGATGCTTTCTTAGAAGACACAATTTGAGATAGGCAAAATAAAGGGATGGAGAGGAATAAGTAGAAGCCTATAAAGGCAAAGAAAAAAGAATGAGCAAAGTATTAGAAATGGAGTGGAGACAGGATAAGAACACCTGGACAAAATGGAATGTTAGTGGTTAAAGACGTTATACTAGGGAAAGTAGGGTTAATTTAAATAAATTATTAATCTTGCATTAAAAAATGGCATTTCTTCTTTCTGTTCTCTAACTTGCACTTATGTGTGCACACATGTCCATAGTATGTATGTAAATGTCACCTACCAGGAAAGGGATTAGGATTATCTTATATGAACTCTTCCATGAAACATCACATTCATATGAACATATTATATTTCCTTTCAAGAACCTTTTTCTTCTTTATGAAGGTAGTTTTCTTATGCATACTCTGTATTGTGCTTTTGCTTTCAAATCATCATATTCCCATATTAAAGTCTCTTTATTTTTGAGGATCATAGGATTTTTAGTATTCCATAAGCAAGCTAAAAGTCAGTTTATCAGCTGGGGGTGTAGCTTGGTGGTGGTGTGCACATGCTCAGAATGTTGGAAGTCTTGGATTTAATCCCCAGCACTGCCCCCCTCAAAAGGGTTGGGAGCCAGTAGCCAATTTGTTTTTCCCTATTATTGAAGACTTTGACAACTAATTTTTAGACGCCTATCTTTACTTTAAATTCTGGCATTTCTAGACTTCATTGTTCTTGAGGATAATCCACCAAGCATTCTAACTGTAGAGTTTAATTCTCAATAATGACCTTCCTCTTTCTCAGTTTCAAAAATAATCTCTTATGCCATATTAAACAAAAAAAAAGCTTTTGCAAAAGTGTTTAAAATATATGATATAGAGTACAGTTCTGTGAGTCTGACACAAACAGATTTCCAGCTTCTTAGCAATCAAGATGTAGGATAGTTCCATTATCCCCAAAAGTTCCTTTCGTGTATTATGGTAGTTCTCTCTTTCCACATCCAGTCATTGGCAACCATCCATCTGCTTTTTGCCCTGATAGTTTTGCTTTTTCTAGCGTTGTATGGTTGTAATCATACAGTATGTATTTTTGAGTCTAGCTTTCTTCACTTAATAACATGCTTTTGAGATATATCCATGTTGTTGCATATATTAGCCCTTTTTATTGCTGAGTAGTATTCTGTTGTACCACTATTTATCCATTCAGTAATCCAAGGACTGAAGTTAGGTTTTTTGAGGTGATTATGAATGAAACTATGAACACTTACATACATGTTTTTGTGTAATCAGGTTAAGTTGTATTTCTCTTGAATATATATACCTAAGAGTGTGATGTTGGATCCTGTGTAGTATAAACTTCTTAGAAATTGTCAAACCCTTTACTGTTTTACATTCCCACTACTAGTTTTTGAGAATTCCAATTGTTCAGCATCCTTATCAGCACATGCTATTAGCAGTTTCTTTTAAGCCATTCCAATAAAGGAATGGTGATAGTTTACTTGTTTAAATTTGCATATCAGTGACAAACAATGATGAGAATCTTTTCATCATTAATTGGTGAGCTTATGTCTTTGTTGGTGATGTGTCTGTTCAAATGTCACTTTTTAAAAAGTTTGTGTTGGTCATGGGTGAATTTTTACATGAGCAGGGGAACCATGCCTATGATGCTGGGGGATGGAGGGAGGGGGGCTTAGGGCACATATCAAGGCAGCTGGAGGGAGGGAGTATTGGGGGGTTATCAAACCAGTGGGAGCCTTCGACTTCCATGAGAAGCCCAACTAACTTGGGAGTTAGGTAGGGGAAACATGGGATCTGGGAGAAGGGAGGGATGCGGGGAGGGAGATCATGAACTAGCATCGGCCTTAGCTTGCTCTGTCAATATCCATGTGTTCATGAATGTGTAGCAACGATTCCCTTCAATATGTAAGACTGTGTTGAACAAATAAAAATAAATAAATTTATGTTGGTTATCGTGATATGAATTTTAAAAATTCTTTACATAGTCCATATATGACTTGCACAAGTTTTATATATTTTATAAACCTATAACTATTTTTGCTTTAGATAGCTGATTATCTTTTAGAGCAATTAAAAATGGGGGAACGTCTTAAATTTACCTTCATTGTAATCATTTTTCAGGAATTTTCATTTCCTTGTATAGATCCTAATGTCTGTGTGGTAATATATTTCTTATGCCTGAGGAATTTCCTTTAATATTTCTTAGAGTGGAGATCTGTTTATAATGAATTCTCTCAGTTTTTGTCTGTCTGAAATGTCTTTATTTTACCTTCATTTTTGGAAGATACTTTTGCTGGGCATATAAAGGTGGGTCAAATTGATTTTGTTAGTTTAAAGATGTCACTTCATTGTCTTCTGATTTGCATAGTTTGAGATGTGAGATGTACTGTACTTTTTATTTTGATTTTTTCCTCTTATTGCTTTCAAGATTCTTTTTAAGTATTTTGCTCTATTTTCTGAGATTCTTGGATCTGTGATTTGAAATCTTTCGTTTCTTTTATAACATTGTCAGCTACTATATTTTCAATATTCTGTTCCATTCTCTTTCTGTTTTCCTTTTAGGATTCTAATTACATTTAAGTTAGACAATTTGATATTTTCTCATAGTTCATGGACACCTCCCCCTCCCACTTTGTATTTCAGGTTGGATACTTTTTTTGGCCCACTTTAAAATTCACTGGTTCTTTCCTTGGCTATGTTGACTCTACTGAAGAACCCTTGTAAGATATTCTTCATCCCCTTTATCATGTTTTTATTTGTAGAAGTTACATTTGACTTCCTCATAGTTTCTGTGTGGACATTCCCTGTCTGTATGTGCATGTTGCTCACTTTTCCACAAAAGTCTTTAGCTTACTAATCATTGTTACAAGCCCTTATCTTTTATTTCTGTGATATGTCCAAGTAAGTTTCTGTAGATCTCTTTCTCTCTCCCTCTCACTCACTCTTGAAAGAGAGAGAGAGAAAGAAAGAATTTTTATTTTTCCATCTGACCTTTGTTTCTCTGACATTTAGTTGTATACGTGGTGCTGGAGTTTGAACCTGGTCCTCACGGTTGACAGGTAAGCACTCCAACCACTGAGCCACCTCCAGCTCCCAGATTTCCATAGTTTTTCCTTGAATTTTTTTTGTTGTTGTTTTGAATGATTGTCAGATACAATATGTAAAATAGTCACTGAGCTGAATAGCCTTTATGCCTGGAAATCATGACTTATGCTTCTAGGCAGTTATCAGGGACTGAGTCTGTCTAGTTAGAAGCCAAGCTTCCTTTGGATTTTGTTACCTTTATCAGCTTCATATTCCTTTGATGTTATCTTGTTTCATTGATGTCACTTAAGGGGACAGTTGGTTTGTGAAGGGTTTATTTCTCAACGTTTCTGTTTCACCTTACTATTTAGTCTTCCCTCTTCCTTCTCTTTTCACCACTGGTAGGTTGTTATTGCTTGTACTGTTTAAGTGGCAAGCCTTGATAGTGGAGACTGGGGATAAGAATTTCTGTGTTGTCTTCATTATCAATTTTAGGTAGTCTTTGTGTCCTTGGGTCTTGGAATTGGGTTTTTCTCAGTGATCCTACCCTTGCCATGCTGCAGAAGATATTCTGTATCTAAGTACAGAACACTTTACTGTTCTACAGGAATAAGACTTTTTCACCTACTCCAGTCACAATGGGTAGTATTAACTTAAGCTCTGGGAGTGACATGGTTTGCTGCTCTGTGACAAGCAGCTTTAAAGTTTTTGCCTTTTAAGGGACCAGTCAGTGTTCTATGCCTTCCCACAATGGCAGACTCTCCTTTTTTCCAGGCCTGCATCATGCCATCTCCTTGTCCTGCTGTTCTTTCACTTATATGTTAACATTCTTTCACTTACATGTTAACATTAGTTATCTTTCAGGTTATATCTCAGTTACTCTGATGGCAGAGAATGCATTAGTTTATAGTGGATTGACTTGATAGTACTACATTCATTTTTGCATTTTCTTTTAAGATATTAGACCTTACCTGGCTCACTCAAGTGTATTTTTTGTTGCTGTATCATGTAATTTTAATTAAACTAAGCTGTAGGGTTCACAAAACAAGTACCTTATAGAGATTCTTAAAAAGAAACTATACATTAAAGGTAATGTTAAAATTTAAGCATAGGTAAGCAAGAAGAAAATTTTATTTTATTTTTCAGATATTGCTGCTATGTATTATTAATTAAAAAAATAAAGATCAGATTTACACTGAAAAATACATCATGGTATCTAGGCTTCTATGTACCTTAACAGTGGGGATTAAATTTTATGGGCAATGAAGTGGTGTTTTTCACATTCATGATGACTCAAGACCTTTGAATATTCCATTTGTTTTTACTAATACACATATCATTTTGAAGATTGGTTTCAAACTCCCTTTTTCTGATAACGTTCATCTCACTCTCTGATAGCATTCTTGGACTAAATCTTACCCAAACTTAACCACAGTATTTAAGTTGCAAGATATGAAGGAAAAGACTGAACCCTACCATCCAAGAATTCTGGATTCCTTCTGGGGAAAATAAGTACTGGTTTCCAAGCAATGGAAACATTTTTATGAAATCGTAGGACATGTGTAATTGCCAGAGATTCTAAGTGGTGGTTGTAGCACAGTTTTCCTTTAGAAATGAAAGAAGCTGAGTGCCTGAAAAAGGATCGTCCGTGACCCCTTGTGAACTGTGGGATCACATCGCAACTCATCTTCCTCTCCTTGAGCATGACAAGCACATTATCCGTGGGTTTCCTTCACCAGAAATTATAGGATGTCTCTCCTGATCTGAACTAGTTTTGTCTTTTCAAAGTTGCTTGCTGGGATCTCATCTCAGCAGTTAATTCTGCCTTTCATTTTTCTTCTTTTTTTTTTCAAATTTATTAGAAGTATATAGCGATACAGGATACAGAT
>PVKS010034138.1:0-21156 GCA_004027875.1 Aplodontia rufa | reverse complement strand
AAAAAAAAATTTAAAAAAATTAAAAAAAAAAAAAAAGAAATTCCAGATACTATGCTTGCCTTGGATCCACTGGTGCATCATCTATAATTTCTTTTTATATTTTCCTAAAATTTTCCTTAAGGACCTTTGCCAAGAAGTTTAAATGACAACTACTCTTAAATTTTTATGTTTTACGCTAAATATTTAATTATAATCTTATCTATATCGGATTTAACAGCATTTTTTTTCTTTTGACAATTTAATAGCCTTTGCTCATTTCACTGAACTTCATTTTCAAGGAAATAGATGTTAACTTCATTTAAGTTTGCTATTTACAAACTCTTCATTTAACTTTATAACTAATCAATGCAAGTGGAAATAAATAATGCAAGTACTGTACAAAAAAAAAAGAAATAAAAAATGCAAAAAAGGTTTGCATATGTAGCTCAGTGGTAAAGGGGCCCTAGTTTCAATCCCCAGAACAAATCAAAACAGAAAAACTATCTGAATCACATACATATTCTCCCTTCCATACCTTTTAGCTTGTCCATCCTCATCCCTCACCACCATATACACAGTGACTTGTAGAAATACTACAGAAGAATTCTCTAGGCACATGTATATGCCTGGTGCTCCTCTCATCCTAAATGTTTTCTTGCTTTTCCAAAACATATGTTCACAAATAATCCTAAATGTATCCTTATTGGCCCCTATTCCTCCACTTCCACCTGCAAACCTGACTTCATGTCCTCAGTCTTGCCTGGGTTGCAGACACAGCCTCAATGCAAGGAGAAATCAGAGGAGGATGCCTTTTCCCTCCTCCAGCCAACCTGAGTGGGACCATGAAGAATCAGACTCTGGAATCAGCTGTCCACGTGCAATGCAGGCTCCCTGTCACGCACTTGTACCTTTGGCAGGTATACAACCCTGATGTGTCCTCAATTTGTTCCTCTGTGTAACAAAGATAATCATAAAAAAGAGAGCCAACTCATGGTACATAAGTTCACTCCTCCTGCAAGAGAAATAACAGGTCTGGGGATGTAGCTCAGTGGCAGAGCACTTACGTAGCATGCATCAAGCCCTGGCTGGGTTCAATCCTCAGTGCTGGGGGGCTGGAGCGGTGGCTCAGCGGTTTCGGCACTTGCCTGGCAAGCACGAGGACCCGGGTTCAAACCCCAGCACCACATACACAACTAAGTGTTGGAGCAACTAAGGCCATGTGAAAAACTAAATAAAGTTGTTTCTCTCTTTCTCTGTCTCTCTCACTGTCCCTCTCTCTTTAAAAAAAAAAAAAAAAATCCTCAGTGCTGAAGAAAAAAAAGAAGAAAAGAAAAGAAAGAAAGAAAGAAGGAAGGAAAGAAAGAAGAAACAAAATAAATGAAAGAAAAAAGTTCTATGGAGACCATATGTTAAGTGAAATAAATCAAACTTAGAAGTTCAAGGGTATATGTTTTTGCTCTTATGTGGAAACTAGAGAAGATAAAGGAAAAGAATGGTAGGCAGGATCTCATCAAAATGAAAGGGAGATCAGTAGAGGAAAGGAACCCAGCGGGTGGGAGGAAAAGGACAGGGGAAGTGCTATGGAGTAATACTGGCCAAATTATACTGTTATATTATGTGCATGTACAAATATTTAACAACAAATCCTATTATTATGTACAACTGTAATGCACCAATAAAAAAAATGTGGAAAGAGAAAAGAAAGAAATAACAAAAGTCTGTTTCCATAATTACCTCACACTGTGGTTGAACCAGCTCTGGAAAACCTTGACTTTTGGAAAATACTTTAAATTGTTTTGGGGAAAAGTTATATTCCTACTGCTCCCACGTTAACTTTAAAGAAATCTAATTGCTCTTTGAAAAACTAGGATTTGGCAGAAAATTAAGTTAAGATGCCAGCAATGTTTTTAGGCTTGCTTCTGACAGTTATAAAAAAGTATAAAGCCACCTCCACCCTGCCTTAGAGTGAAGGACAGCTGGCAGGGCAGAGTGTGGGGAAGTCAGCGGCCTGGCCCCAGGTCCTCAGCAGCATCTCCAAAACCTGCTCCCACAAGCTAGGCCTCCCAGGAGCCTGCTGGGGCTATCCTGTGTGCTTACAGTAAACAGGAGACCTTGTTCTTGCCTCCCTTCCCCCTCCATGTTCCCTTTCCCTTGAGTACTTAAACGGTGTTTTGAGGGTGGGAGGAAAATCCAAAGATTTCCCAATTGGTCATTTGGTCATAACAGGCTTTGTTCTAGCCGCTGGTCCTGGCACACTCAGGGTCGAAGTAGGGGGTTGGACATTCTCCCAAAGTCCACTGAGCTGGTTCCCTGCCCAGGCTCTTCCAGCTCTACACAGTCTTTGTTCTGCTGATAACAATCTTTCTAAAATGCTAATCTGTTTGCAGTCCCCAGTGGCCCTATTCCCCTCACGTGGCAGCCAGCTGCTATGTCTCCACCTCACCTCCAGCCAACATGCCAAACACCCTGCACTTGCTCACCCACACAGGGGGCTGCTTCACCCTCCTTCGAGGTCCCACATGAGATGGGAGGTGGAACAACTGGAAATGAAGCATCCTAATTCCTGTAGGAACTCAGGGTGACTTAGGTTTGGAGGTGTTGGGATTGGGGGGGTCTAGGGACATCCAAATGGGGCTGTCCGATAGGCAGTAATATTCCTAGAATTGGTCCTCAGGCGTCATCTCTTGCAAGACACCTTCCCTGTCATAACCAGACTGGTAAGGTGACTCCTTCTCCTTCAAACTTTGTAGTGCTGAATCTACACAGGATAGTTAAAGGGCTATTTAATTCTCAGCAGTGATAAATATGTAAAAATTTCCTCATAATTAAAAATGTAAGAACATAACCATACATTAATTTATTAGGAGGTTCTTTATATTAAGCAAAAATATGAAGTCTCCAAGCTCTGTTGGATGCTCTCATCTACTAGTAATATTAAGTACTTACTGTGCTCAGGTCTTTAGCTACATGTTTTTTAAATTGTTCAGTTGAATATCACTTTGCAAAATTTGAACATATTTTCCCCAGTAATTAATGTTCTTAAATTTTTGGGAAAATTGCCAGCATTAAAGCTATCAGAAGCCATGCTCAAATGCTTCTAAGTTGTATGTCAATACTGTATATGGGCACCTATTCTCCTCCTCCTTAATTTCTCTGTCTCGCAATTTTAGAAATCTCCCCACACCCATAACTCTAGTTTCTCCCCTCAGAATAGAACTTCCTTAACAGACACTTAAAATTCTATTGGGGATGCTGTTTACTGCTAGCTTCGTGCATCTTAGCCTTTTACAGACAAAAGGCATTGCCTTTTCACAGAAGCTGGCAGAAGGGGCAATTTGTTGGACTTAAATTCCTGTTTTGAATTTGAGTGGTTTATCTAGTTTGGGTTTTGTTTTATTGTTGAAACAATTTAGATAAAGAGAAAGCAGATATTTCTTTGGGCTATTTGCTAAAACTTCATAAAATTTTGTTCTAAGGAGCTTGGGATTCTGTTTTCACTGGAAGTTACCTCCCTCTGATAAGACTAGTTCAGATACTAAAGGGTTAAACAGCCTGCTTCTCCTCCCTCCAGGTAATCTCCCAGCTGTTCATTAATGCCTATCAATGCCCTTTAATCCAGCTGCTCATTAATGACTATCAGTATCTAATCTGTTCATATAGAAGCAGGCAGCTCTGTCAGCTAGTTGCAAAACTAATCAGGAAAAGACATGATGTGGGGGTTAGGGTAGAGCACTTGCCTAGCACGCACAGAGATCCTGGGTTTGATCCCCATCACTGTAAAAATGACATGTGATGCCTAAGACCATTTAAGCTGCTGGGTATAATGATACCTCATTAAACAATCCCTTTCTCCTTACCTAAAAATCTTAACTGAAGTGTACATGCCAAAGACAGGACACTTTAATGTGTTGCATTAGATACAGAACTGTCTTGTTTTTAAAAAATATTATTATCAAAGCAAGTCTTTTGACTTGGGGTCTATTACATTTCCTCAAAGAGCAAAAACTCAAGAAATATCTTCACAGAACTCTGATTGATGTTTAAACTTGATGCTGATGCATTATTTTCTCTGCCCTTTATAATTAAACAATATCAACTCATAATTATAAAATAAGGTCTCTGGAGATGGATGCTATTTTTTATTGGGGGGGTAGTACCAGGGATTGGAACCCAGGAGTGCTTAACCATTGACCCAGATCATTAGCCAATTATTTTTTATTTTGAGACATGGTTTCACTAAATTGATGAGGCTGGCTTTAAACTTGCAATCCTCCTGCCTCAGCCTCCTGAGCTGCTAGGATTACAGGTAAATGCTAACACACCCAGCTGGAGGTTGTTTTATTCCCATTCTTCTCCTGACCAGATGTTCATGCTGCCTAAAATCAGAAAAAGCTGATTTTCAGAAAAAAGGGAGATAACATGCACTCAGAGGATGGTCCATGAACTGTTACTTATGGTGAACTATTATTTATTTATGCAACACATAAAGAAATGGAGAGGAACACTTAAAAATCATTATAGCAGTCTGATACTGCACTACATCCAAATGCAGCCAATGCAAGCATCAGTCCATGGTCAACTGGAAATACGAAATAAAATGGGATCTTTCATCATAGATAATTTATGAAGTACTGTATTAAAGTCCCAGCACATGCCTGGAATGCAGTAGGCACTCAACATGTTAATTCCCTTTGTTAGTTCCCTTACCATTCTAGCAAACCCTAGAGCATTAAAAATACAACCCACTGCTGGGCACAATGCACACCTGTAATCCCAGTGACTCAGGAGGCTGAAGCAGGGGATCACAAGTTTCAGGCCAGCCTCAGCATCTCAGTGAGATCCTGTCTCAAAATAAAAAATAAAAAGGGCCAAGGACACAGCTCAGTGGTAGAGCATCTCTGGGTTCAATCCCCAGTACCAAAAACAAACAAATAAACATTCCCCACCTACCACCATCAAAGTTTCTGCAGAAATAGTTATTTGACTATTTTATATTCCAGCTTCATGAATTAGTAATTCACTTTCCAGTAAAAAGCAAGTTCTGAATTTCTCTAGATTGACAGAAGTATCATAAAGTAAACTATTAACAGTTGAATACAAAGTAATTGCCTGGCCCACATTAAAATAATTTAGCTAAGGGGATGGAGAGGTGGCTTAGCGGTTTCGGCGCTTGCCTGACAGGTGCGAGGACCCGGGTTCAAACCCCAGCACCACGTACACAACTAAGTGTTAGAGCAACTAAGGCCATGTGAAAAACTAAATAAAGTTGTTTCTCCCTTTCTCTATCTCTCTCTCTGTCCCTCTCTCTTTAAAAAAAATAATAATAATAATTTAGCTAAAATTTATCCGTACGTTTGAAGGCCTTGATCTTTATCCATTGCTAGCTTGCTACCTAACTCCACAGTTAGCACATACCCTTGCCAGGGTGCTAGATGCTGTCCTGGGTCTTTTATACACATAATGTCACTGAATCCGCAGACAACCAAAAGATGAACACTACCATTATCCCCTTTTCAAGATGAGGAAATTGAAAATAATTTTTCCAGTCACACAATTTGCATCAGTAGAGCTGGGACTAAATCCCACTCCAATCCCACAACTTGGCTTTGACCTTATTACTATTTCGATTTAAAGACCTCAGCTAAGCAGCACTGTTTGCTGATTGGCTGTTTGCTTGTTCATGCATCAGTTTCCACACCTCTTCTTTATATAGATAGATAGATAGATATACTTTTTTTTTTTTTTTTTTTTTTTTTTTTTTTTTTTTTTTTTTTTTTTTTTTTTTAGTTTTTCATGTGGTTTTCGTTGCTCAGACACTTTGTTGTTTACATGGTGCTGGGGTTCGAATCTGCATCCTCACATATGCCAGGGAAGCAATGTAACACCTGAGCCACCGCTCCAGCCTCCACACCTCTTCCTTTTGCTCCCTAGAGTCCCAAACTTTCTCTATTTAAAATGTAGGGAGACCAGGTGTAGAGGTGCATGCCTGTAAGCCAGTGACTGCAGAGGCTGAGACAGGAGGATCATGAGTTCAAGGCAGCCTCACTAACAATGGAAGGCGCTAAGCAACTTAGCAAAACCCTGTCTCAAAATAAAATATATAAAGGGCTGGGGTTGTCGCTCAGTGGTTAAGCACCTCTGGGTTCAATCCCCGGTACCAAAAATAAGTAAATAAATAGGAGAGGGAGGCAGAAGTCTTTTAATCTCAGGTTTTTATTTTGTTTTCCTCACTATGGAGGAAAATGGCCAGTGTCTCAGTGTGTTTATGTCTTCTTGTGTTTTTTCTCTCTCATTTACCACTCAATTTATAATGCTCCCTCCTTTGCTGTGAACACAAACTACCGAGCAGTGGAATTTAATTTTTGTTCCCTGCAGCTACTGACTGCATCGAGGAAGAAAAAGGAAGTGTGTCTTTTCCATAGGCCAAAGGGATGCTGGGTTAAAGTTTCTTTGGTGCTAGATACAGCGAAGTGGCCTAGGCTGCATTTTTCCACAGAACCACTGCCATGGATGCTGGCAGGTTCCCAGCCTGACATAAAGCAGAAAGGCAGCACTGGAAAGAGCTGAACCTGCATTCCTGCTTCAGATTTTAGTAATGGGCATTTCCCCAAACAACTCCCTTCGCATGAGTTCTTGAAGAAAGAACCATTTTTATAAGGAGACCCAGCCCCTGATCAACCCAAATGGGCACTGGGCCTCAATTCCCCTAGAGTGCAAGAGTTTTAAATCTGTGGTTTGGCCATCTTACAACAAAAGGGCAAAACAGCTGGGCATGTTGGTGCACACCTGTAATCCCAGCTACTGAGAAGGCTGAGACAGATGGATCCCAAATTCAAGGTCAGTCTGGGCAACTTAGTAAGAACTTATCTTGAAACAAAAATTTTAAGAGGCTGGGGATGTAGCTCAGTAGTAGAGCTCTGTCCTAATTTAACCCTCAGTACTCCGGGTGGGAGGAAGAGGGTGAGGGGTAAATATTCCAGTTCTTCCCCCTTCCCAGTCTTCTTTTATAATTCATATCCAACCTAGCTTATGGTTTTTCAAATGCCACTAATACCCTACTCTATTAGGCCCAGGAAATCCTATAGAGAAAACAGATCTCTTCCTCTCAAAGTTTCCCCAGGACATTCCTTCCTATTGTTATTTCTGGTTCATTACTAGCAATACCAACCCAGTCCCAAACGACTGAGCCTGTTCACCTTAAGAAAGGGAGCGAATGGCTAGAGATACCCTAGTCGTTGGGGCAGGGGGCCCCTTATGGAGGTGCTGGGGGAAAACCATGCTTGGGAAGGAACAGAAGGACCCACAGGGCCTGTGCTGTGGGTTGCAGATGTCTCTGAGGAGGCTCAGTTTCTGCTAACAGCTCTTATGCCCCTTTCCCTCTGGTGTTGGATTTTTTCTCCAGATTAATGTCTCCTGCCTCTTTCCTTCTCCCTCTACCTGTTCTACTCAGTATAGTCAAGTTTGGCCATCCACATTCCTGATAGAGCACTATTTAGGACAGGACTATTCTTTGTGCAGGATAGTGCTGTGAATCGAATAAAGTCTGTCAGCTATTACCCCTCAGTCATTGAGACAACCAAACCCCTGATACATTTCCAAATGTCACTTGGAGATGGGGTGCAGTACTGCTCAGTAGAGAAATGACTCGTAAGTCTACATCCCCAGCCCAGATAACATCCCTGTACCCAAGGGAATCTCCCAAAGTCACCCTGTATCCTGTCCCAGAAACATCTTAAGCTCAAAATTTCAAAGCTGATCTCATCATTTTCATCTACTCTTCTGTCTAGGAAATTACTTTCCCACCTCAAATTCTTAAACTCAACCTGGGAGTCCTCTTAGATCTCCCACTGAACATTTTTACTGTGTACCAGTAAACTGCACATAAAATTTGCATGTTTTTCTTAAAGCCTTTAGGATACGGTCATCTCAATCCAATCCCTAACCCAGAGTGGATCCTAATGCAAAATCCATGGAAGAAATTTAAGGTGAACTCCCCCTTAAGGAAAGGTTAGGGGCTGGAGCAGTGGCTTAGCAGTTACAGTGCTTGCCTGGCATGTGTGAGTACGCAAGTTCAAACCCTAGCACCGTGTACACAACAAAGTCTTGGAGCAATGAATGCCGCATGAAAAAACTAAATAAAAAATTGTTTCTTTCTTTCTCTCTCTCACTATCCTTCTCTCTTTAAAAAAAGAAAAGAAAAAGAATGGTTAGTCTGCCTGAGCAGTGGGAGAGGTAGGAGTTTAGGAGTGAAGGCAAGACAGAATCTGGGGTTGTAATTCTAGGGTTTCTGCTAATTAGGTGCATGGCCTCAAGCAGGTTGAGCAGATACTGGGCCAAGGACCACTCCCAGTGAGGTTTTTACTCTCTGCCACCTCCATCAAAGCCCTCACATTGCTATAATTGTTTACTTTATCGGTCTGTCTCTCTCAGGAAGCTTGGAAGCTTTCTACCTCCTGTGGGCCCCTAGCTCAGGACCTGGCACATGGAACATGACCTCTCATCTAGTGAATGTTTGTGGAATGAGGACTGAGTTTAAACCCATATAGGGCAGTACCACTTTCCCTTCCTCATAACACCATAGGGCATTTATTGCAATAAACAGTAGTAGTGTCACTTTAATTCAGGACCTTGGATGGAGGCTCCAAAATGAGAGGCAACAGCACCACAAAGGAAGTTTGAACTTCTGAGTTCTTATCTTGAATCTGTTAACTAACCAAGCCTATCATGTTGAGGATGGTGCTTTCTTTAACTGAAGAAATGGGAAAATTGCCTCCAGGCAAGTGTTCTTCGAAAGAGACTGTACCAGTGATGAAAGGGAGTCTTGGACAATCTTGCCACCAAACCCAGTCTGTCTGCATTCTATGGAGAGACCATCACAAATTCTTAAACTGTCAAGAACTGTTAATCTGGATAATCTTCTGAGTCTTTCCAATTTAGATCGTGAGGCATGTTTTTTGAGGGAGAAGGAGGTGCTTAGGGGGAAGGAGCAGTAGAGATGGTTGGCACCTGTCCCATTTACCAAATGCCATTCCAGGCCCATCTGAGATGGACTTTATCAATGAAACTCTGGCATGACCACGGGCTGAATCTGAAGCTCCCTGAACTTTGGTCCCCCTTAAGCAGGGGGCAGAAGTCAAAGTGTAAAGTAAAGACATGCAGAATGCTCCCAATGGATCAGGGGAACGAGATCATAAAATAAATGTCTACAAAGTGAACTAAGGGTGATTATCTACACTGTCAAAGTTGTCACTTTCTGAACACTAAGTGCTGGGTACTGTCAAGATCATAATAACTCTGCAAGGGAGATTTTTATCAGTCCCACACAAAGGAGAGTAATCAGAAGTTCTACTGGTTTTAAGTGTCCTCTACCCACTCTTTCAGCCCTGTACTTTCTGCCCAGAGGAGTTCTGGGCAGGTCCTAACCCAAGCAGCCGTTCTGCATCTCTTAAAAAGTGCAAAGACAAGAAGCTGGACTATGAATCTACAGCTGGAAATGTGCAAAGAATCTACAGCTGGCAAAGAAGGGGGAAAGGCTTCAATTCGTTTGAAATAATCCTGGGCACAGACCATGCGCCAGCCACCGGGCTAGGTTCGGAAAGGTACAGGGCAACATCCCTAATGTTTAATCGTTAACCACCAACCGCTACCCCCACCCCATTCCATCCCCACCGCTACCCCTACCTTCTCCCCACCTATACCCCCACCTTCCCCCCACCCCATCCCCACCGCTGTGGTGACCCACTCGACAGACGACAGACGCGCAAGGTGCGGGACCCCCGCCTGGCTGGAGCTGGGAGCTGGGACTGCGGCCGGGTTCGGAGGAGAGTAAGGTAGGGTCAGCTAGGCTCCCCACCCTCCTTCCTCTTTTACCAGGCGAATGTCCCCAGGTCCGTGCACAACCAGGGAAAGGTTCTCCGGCTTGGCCGCGGCCGCCATGTCGCTCTCCAGCCCCCGGATGGACACTGGAGTCTGCGGTGCGTGCGGTGGTGTAGGGCGTGAGGTGGTTCTGGTGGTTGCCCCACGGAGGGTCTGGGGCTAGGGGTGGGAGGCGGGGCCTGGGCTCCGCGGCGCGCGCCGATCGGAGGCGGGGCCTTCTCGTCCAGGACCGCGGGGGCGGAGCTGGCGTGCAGGGGCGGGGCTGCCGGCTCCCCCGGAACCCGGAGCTGGAGACTGGTTCCTGGCTTGGAGCTGTAAGGCCCTACGCCTCCTCTATCTGTCCTGCTGTTCTGCTTGGTGCAGACTTAGCTGCCCTGAAAGTAGACTGCGGAGGCAACAGCTAAGCAAACCGGCGTGCTCAAACTCTAGCTGCGAAAGAACGGGCACCAGAAATGTGGAGAGCTATTGAAAATGCAGATTCCCTAGAACAGTACTGAGATTTTTGATACAGTAAGTCTAGAGACTTACTACACTGATGGCAACATTCATGTTGGTGCCCTGTCCCCGGTGTCCAGCACAGGGCCTATCACCAGTAGGAGTGAGTGAATGATTTCGCGCTTCATCTCACGAGCCCGATTTGTCCCATGGGACTGATACATCAGTGTAAAGAAGCTATGAAATGGAAATTGTGAGCACCTTTCTCTTTAATGGCTGTGCTGCTTCTATTAGAAACAGAGTTTATGCCTAAACTCTGCCTTAAAGCTCTCTCCTCTCAGGGAAACATTGAAGATTTGCTTTCTGGGAGGGAGCTGTCTTCCTGACATGCCTGTCTGTAAAGGACTCCTCCCTGCTTTGAGAACACTGTCAGGATTTCAATTCCATACAGCCTCTCCACTTCCCTCAACCACACTACCAGTCCTTCCAGACTTCCGCAGAGCTGCTCCCTGTGGCCCTGACTGCTTAACCAACCTTAAGACACAGCTTGTACTTTCACTGGTAATCGCTCCTTCCCCAGATGCATTGGAAGTCCACGGAGGGCAAGACCTCATTTCTTTATTAGAACCTGGAAAAGAGGGGCTGGAGCGGTGGCCCAGCGGTTAGTGTTTGCCTGGCATGTGCAAGTACGGGAGTTCAAACTCCAGCACCACGTGCTTACAGCGTTTGCCTGGCATGTGCAAGTACGCGAGTTCAAACTCCAGCACCACGTACGTAACAAAATCGCATGAAAAACTAAATAAAAATTGAACAACAACAATGACTAAAAGGGAAAGGTGGGGCTCAGGGGAGAGGGGGCAGGGTAGAGAGTATTACAAGGTTTAATAAGGTAAGTTTTTGTTTTTGCAGGGAACAACTTAGTCAGCGTCTTTGCTTTGAGACACCTCCTACAAGGCTTAGATGTGCTTGGCTGGGTCCTCCAACAACTCCTGCACTTAGCAGCTAAGCAGGTCTGTCTTGAAGAGATAAGTCACTTGCCTTCACTCACTCACTGAATTCAAAACAAAGCTTCCCCTTCTTGCCTGTGGGATTCCCTTCCAATCTCCCAAGCATGTCTTCTGATAGTTGAAGCTAAAGGAGAAGGCCCCAGGAGTGACTTAACAACACAGGGCCACTTGAAGTAGACATTTCTTGACTTAAATTATGAAAAATGAAACAACCAGAATCAAAGAAATATTCTCTAGAATAAAGCACAACACCACACTCTTGAAGTGGTGTTTTGTTTTCTCCTGAGCAGTAACACTTTGAAACTGTCTTGAAGGTTGTTGTCAAGTAGGGGCAAAGATTTGGAGGGCCAAGAGACAAATATTCTATGACTAGAGCTCTTTATAGAAAAGGTAAAATGGTGAACTGATAACGATTAAGAAACTGACTTTTTTTCACTTTTAAATTTAGAAATTTATTCAACTCACAAGTTTTATAGAGCTTTAGTTTAAAACAAAATCAGTGAAACCAAGATACCATTTCAAAGTATGGGCCCATCAAGCCTTCCAGATACAAGAGTTCTAAAAATTATATATGCCAATTGCAAGAAAAAAACAAAAATGTAAATGGAGCCATGACATTTTATAAAACAAAATGCAACATAATTGAAGGATCCTTCCTGGGACCAATTAATTAATGTAATTTTGCATTTACAAAAGGAAAAGAAGAAGGAGAAGAAGGAACAGGAAGAGGAGGAAAAGGGAAAGTAGAAGTAGTAGAAGAAACCAGAAGAGCAGAATGAAATCAAATTCTGGTGTTCATCAGTACAAGCCCATAGTGTCCTGGTGAACAACATGTGTTCATTTTTCTGATTCATTCTCCAGCTTGAGTCCTGATTCATTTCAGCAGAAACTTTATAAGCAACAGGAAAGATTGTGGCATTACAATATTATTTTATGCTTTTGTGGTAGTTCAATGATAGTCTTAATTCTAGGCAAGCTTACAAGTCATACAAGGTTAGAAGCATAATATAAGTGGGTGCTAAGACTTCAATGACAAAAGTGAAGAAAAAGAAAGAAAACCTCTGGGGGGGAAAAAAAGGCCAGGCACAGTGGCACGCATCTATAATCCTAGCAACTTGTGAGGCTGAGGCAGGAGAGTCACAGGTTCAAGGACAGCCTTAGCAACTTAGCAAGGCCCTACATAATTTAGCAAAATCCTCAAAATAAAAAATAAAAAGGGCTTGGGATGTAGCTCAGTGGTAAAGGGCCCCTGGGTTCGATCCTTGCTACAAGAAAAAAAAAATTTTTTTTTTGGCTTAGAATAATTCACTCTGAGTGAATATAAGAATCTGATATTTTTAAAATAAAAGCAAGTAGTCATAGTTTTTAAACAATTTGTCATGTCATTTTAACATAATTTCTTATCAGAGGCTAGCATTGGTATTAATGAGGAGCAGACTTTTCTAGGCATTTGCTTTTGTTTGTAGCCTGCTTGGATCCCTACTATACTTTCCGAAATATCACAGTACTTTGAGACACTGTTTCTACTGATTGCAGCTTTAACAGATTGTTGATAAGTTTCTGCTGTGAAATCTTATTTGGAATGTAAAAATTACATCATACTATTCTATCCTCTGGGGCCACATATCAAGAAGAAGGAAGACTAACTCGCCATCACAAATACTGGACTATCGTAGGTCTGAATTACATAGTGTACTAACCAGAAAAACCAGTGTGTACACAGGTCCTTGGTGTTCCAAAGTAAAAATGTTGACTCCCAGATTTCTGAGATAACTAACAGGATGGATGAAGATATTATTATCTGATATGGACAAGGTAAAAGGATCACATTTGGGAGAAAGATCAGTTGTAAAATTTTGATTTCTGGCTTTTTCCATGGGGTCATCAACTGTGTAATTACTTAAACCCAGTTATTTACAACAATAGAAAGAAAGAAACCACAAAAAATAATAACAGAAACTCAGGCGGTTTCTTGCAGAACTTGAAAATAAGATTACCAATGAAAGTTGTATTATTAAAAATCTCTATTCAATGAATGAGATTAATAGAGAGCACCATGAGGAATTATTGACAAACCTTTCATTAACAAACCTAAAGAAAACCCTAGAAAGGGTTAGGGAAATAGAATCAGAGTGCAGGAATTTGGTCTAGAACTATCCAGGGGAGGGTGCCAGTGGGGCATTGCTGGTGGCACAGGAGAAATGGAAGCAAAGAGACCAGTTAAAGGTTATTGTTTTGTGCCAGCTAAGTATGCCAATTTGGACTTGCATAAATGGTAGAAATGGAGATGGAGTAAAGTGGACAAATATAAGATTTTTTTTGAAGACAGGTTCCATGGGATTTAGTAAGGGATTAGTTTATGGGAATTGAGGATAAGGTAGTGGAAAGGTTGATTCCCAGTTCTCTGACATGACTAACAGGATGGATGAAGATAATGTTATCTGATAAGGGCAAGACTGGTGAAAGAAAAGCAGATTGAGCAGAATAATAAAGCATGTAATTTTGAATAGACCAAGTTTGAGATGCCTAGACATCCAGGTGAAATGGTATGGTGATATAACGGATATTTTGTATAAGAGTCTGGGAAAGTCTAGACTTGAAAGGTCTAGACTAAATTTCACTTATTAGTGTATAATCTGCATTAAAAGCAGTAAGAAAGAATGAGACAATTCAGGGAGAAAGTGTAGGATGAAAAAAGAAGACAACTCAGATCCAAGCACTAAGCATCCAACATTGAGAAACTAGGAAAAGGAGGAGGATCCAGTAAAGGATCTTGAGAATAAGTGAAGCCATCATAGGAAAAGGCAGTGTTTTAAGGAGGAAATGGCCAAGTTTTTAATCCTGACAAGAAGTCAAGATGGAAACCAAAAGGCACTAAAGGGATTTAGCAACAAGGAGTACTATGGTTTAGATGTGGGTAGTATCCCCCAAGGGTCCATGTGTTGAAGGCTTGATCCCTAGGGTGGAGCTATTGAGAAGTGTTGAGGACTTTGGGAAGGTGGAGCCTGATAGGAGGTTCTTAGGTCATTGGATATGTGCCCTTGAAGGAGGGTCTGTGGACTCCAGACTCTTCCCATCTTTCTCTGCTTCTAGCCTCATGAGATAAGCAGTTTGCTGTGCCACACACTCCTGCCATGATGCAATGCCCTCGCCAAAGGTGCAAAGTAATGGAACCACCCAATTTTAGACTGGAACCTCCAAAACCAGGCGCTACAATAAAACTTTTCTCTTTATAAGTTAATTGTTTCAGTTATTACATTGTAGTGACATAGAGATGACTAACACAAGGACAAAATTGGTGATCATGGACAAGGAGTTTTGGTGGAAAGATAGGAGTGGGAGCCATATTGCTCAGCCATTCACTGGGCAAACATGTAGTAAGTGTCTATGACATACCAGATACAAGGTGCAAGGGATACAGTGAATACAATCCCCACTTCAGAGAGTGAAAGCCATTAAATAGATTGTTACAGAATTGATGATCTTCTCTGTTATGATCTGTTAATGGAGAGATGCCTGCAGGCTGTTTATAAGCAGCCCTACAGCTGTCTATCTGTGTGGCTAAGAGAAGCAAAAACTAAAAGATCTTTTATAAAAAATCAGGTCATGGAGGAAATTCCTATTAGCTAGAACTCAGTCTTTGTCTTCTTCCCTTCCTTTCATACCTGCAAATAACTATTTCAGAAATAACTAACCCTACTGTATTAGTCAGCTTTTCATTGCTGTGACCAAAATCCCTGACAAGGACAACCTAGGAGGAAAAGACTCACAGTTTTAGAGATTCAGTCCATAGTGAGCCAACTCTATTGCACTGAACCTTAGATAAGGCAGAACATCATGGTGAAAGGATGTGGTGAATGAGCACTGCTTCATTCATAGCAGCCAGGAAGCAAACAGAAAAGAGGTCTCAGGGAAGATGAATCCCTCCAGGGCACACCCCCAGTGACCTACCTTCTTCAGCCATGACCTGCCTATCTACAGTTATAATCTAGTTAGTGCATTCAAACTAGGGGACTGATTCGGTTACAGCTCTCACAACCCAGTCATTTCAGTTTGAACGTTCGTTCCTGCATTAATGCAGGAGCCAAACCATAAGACCCATTCAGAAATTAGTTAAGAACAAGAATAGAGACTGTATAAACATGCTACAGCGGGAACAAAAGGAGAAGAAAAGAAAAGGCAAAGAATATTGACCAAAAAAAAATTTTTTTTGGAAAGCAAATGAATCTTGTGATGGAATAGTTTGCCATAAAACTGAAAAGAAAAGGTCATCCAACCATGGAGGAAGTCCAGCAAGCAAGTCCAAGTGAGAGTAAGGGTAGAACAACACAGGTATGGGAACCTGAGCAGGATCAGAAGGGCATCCTTACAAGGAACTGGTTATAACACCACATGTCAAAGCCTATGGGATGAGGAGTCCATGTTGGGGTGAGTCACAGCTCAGTGTGGGGTGAAGGATGCTAAGTGAGAAGAAGATGTCTATAGGGGCTACCAGTGTGGAGAATCAGAGTCTTAGTAGTTTAGTTGTTGTTTCTCATGTGGGAAGGCAGACACAGAGATGAGAAATTGGCACATATAGGGGATCTGATAAGTAAATATGTGAAGGATAATGGGAGTGAGGAGGGAAGAAGGGGGGAATGAATATGGAAAGAGAGGAAACAATGAATCCTGTGTAGTGTTGGATTAAGTTAGAAGGATCAGTGTGAACTCATGTTTTTCATTATAAATAAGTAGACATTGAGATAAATATCACTATGTGTACACATACACATCCACACTTGTTCTCTCTCCCTCTCTCTGAATGTCTGTGTCCCCAAAAAATTGATACGTTGAAATCTTAACCCCCAAGGTGATAGTATCAGGAAGTGAGACTTTTGGAAAATTATGAGATCTTGAGGGCAGAACTCTCACAAATAGGATTAATACCATTATAAAAAGAGGTCCAAGGAGCTTGTCTGCTCTTCTGGTCATGTAAGAATGCAGAGGAAATGCACTGCCTACGAGGAACTGGAGCTCTCCAGGAACCAAATCTGCCAAGGCCTTGATCTCAAACTTTCCACACACCAGAACTGTGAGAAATAAATACTTGTAATAACAGCCTGAAAACTCTCTCCCCCTCTCCCTTTTCCTCATCCTCTCTCCTTCTCCATAATTCCGTCTACCTAATGAGTTTGGGAACAGTGACTATGATAGCAAACAGCACATCTAGAACCAAATCTCAGTTTCTAAATACTAAATACTATTCTCTACTAAAAGGACTGGCTTCCCTGAATAAATGACCAAATCTAGTGATGAAACAGGAAAAGTACAAGATGAATCAAGAGCACTTTGTACCAGAAATTAAGGAAGCATTTCTAGAATGACAGGACATAGCAAAGGGCACAGAAACCAGTTTGAAGAATACTGGTCAAATCAGAGCATAAAATAATGATAGTGGAAGTAGGGATGTAGCTCAGCAGTACAGCACTTGCTTAGCACGTGAGAGGGCCTGGGTTTGATCCTCAGTACAGAGAAAAAATTATGTTTAAAGTATATTTTTAGGGGCTGGAGCAGTGGCTCAGCAGTTTTGGTGCTTGCCTGGAAAGCGCAAGGACCCGGGTTCAAACCCCAGCACCATGTACACAACTAAGTGTTAGAGCAACTAAGGCCATGTGAAAAACTAAATAAAGTTGTTTCTCCCTTTCTCTGTCTCTCTCTCACTGTCACTCTCTCTTTTAAAAAAAGTATATTTTTAAAAATTATAGTAAGAGATCATAGTACATTGAATAAATTAGGAAACCACAAGTTCATATTGATAAAAACAAATCAATTAGTAAATTGAAAATTTGACAAAGAATAGATATCAATAAATAAATATTTACATAGGGAAAAAGAGTGACTTTATAGTGGGGAAGTCTGGAACACACCTCCTTAACTAAGTGATCAGAGTTAATCACTGTGATCAAATTGAAAATTATGTACCACTTGTCAGGATGCCCTGAGAGGAAAACAGCATAACTACAGGGATATCCATGCCAAAAATGCACAAATGAATCTAATAGTGAGAAAACATTAAGTCCAAATTGAGGGATATTCTACAATTATTGTTCTATAATCTTTAAATGTGTCAATAATATGTAAATGAAAGAGATCCTGAGGAACTATTTTAGATGGAAGAAAACTAAAAGGACAAGATAATTAAATGCAGCACATGATTCTGAGGTAAACCTTGAATGAGTTCTGAGATTTGGCTGATAATAGAGAAAAAGATGACATCCTCTGGGGGAAGAACCCCTCTCCCCAAGAATACATATAGCAACCTGTCAAGGACCACTGCTCTTCTTAGAGAAGGCTGAAGTCCACTTGACTGAGTGCACAGGCACAAAGCCAGGAATGCCTACCTGACAAGGGTCACTTAGGAACAGTGCAGATGCACACACAAAGTCACAGTGGTCCTATTCCTGATTCTAGCCCAAGTTGGGGAAAATGCTAAATTACTGAGGGATGTTTTGTTTTGCTTGTGGTTGTTTTTAGAAGAGAAGTTTGCTTTGTTCAAATAGTACTCAGCTATACATCATGAGTTGTGTTCAAGGTTCACTGCCTTTCCTGCTTACACCAAGGCTAACAATAAAAACTGTACAGGTTAGGAACTCATCCTAAAAGGTGGAGTGCCCTCTGGTTCTCCCACCTTAATTTCTTCAAAGTGCCTTTGTGTCTTTGTTATACCACGTCACTCCCCTTCCAGGTGTCTGAACATCTTGCTGCGCAGGATGCTGCAGCAACCCAAATGACTCAAATAGAAATGCAGGATGAGTGTCACCTTTACTGCAACTGTAGTCATAGGCACGTTGCCCAAAGCAATCCTGCGACAGAGGCTGAGTGTGAGCCCTGGAGTTAGTCTCTCGTGCTGGAAGTCTACCTACCATCTGATCTGAGGTAGCTGCTTTACCTCTCTAAGCCTTCTCTATAAAACAGGGAGAACTGCCTCTACCTCTGTTTTATAGGGCTGTAGTGAGGACTAAAGAGCATACATAAAATGCCTAGCACATTAATAATGATAATAATATCTAGAATTTCTTGAACATTTATGTCAGTGTGGCTGGCTGAATAATATCCCCAAAGATATAAGTTTACTAATCTCTGGAACCTGGGAATGTTCCCTTTTATTAAAAAGGGTCATTTTAGGTGTGATTAAATTAAGGATCTTGAGATGGGGAGATTGTCCTAGATTATCTGGGTAGACTCTAAAAGTGATGACGAGTGTTTTTAGAAGAGGGAGGTAAAGGAAGATGTTACTGCAGAAGAAGACAGCCACGTGAAACATGGAACAAGATATGCTTCTGACTTTCAAGATGGAGGACGATTCTACCAAAGAGTGCAGCTCTAAATGCTGGGAAAGAAAAGAAAATAATAGTCCCTGAAGCCTCTGAGGAAGTTCAGCATTCAGACGCTTTGATTTTGGCCCAGTGAAACTAATTTCAGGCTTCTGAACTTCAGCACTGCAAGAGAATAAATGTGTATTGCATTAAGCCATCAGGGTTGTGATACTTCCTTACAGCAGCCAGAGAAAACTAAGACAGGCAAATACTATTTTTTTTTATCAATTTTTTTTCATCTGGTCTTTGTTTCTCTGACGCTTGTCGTATGTGGTTCTGGGGTTTGAATCCAGGTCCTCCTGCATTCCAGATAAGCACTCCAACCTCCGAGCCACCTCTCCAGCCCAAGCAGACACAATTTTAAAGACTTCCCTCCTATTATTTCATCTAACTCTCACCTTTTCCCATATCCTCATCTATTGTGAGAAGGCGTATTCATGGATCATACTTACTAATTATCTTCAGTTGGCCCCCACCACATGTGCAGACCCACTTTATTCTGGACCAGGGAGGGATCTGAAGAGCCTTAAGCCATAGCTTTCTCTAAAAGTAATATCCCACCAATCCCTTACCCTAGGTCCAACATGAAAAAAAAATTCCAATAGGGAAAAAAAATCATTTTCCACTTACTTGTTTTGTAAATGTAAATTTTTACATTAGGTTAGGATGATACAACTCTATTTACCTTCAGGTGGTCATGGTGAAAGATGGACCTGTCCTAGATTTGATCCATCAGACTCTATTGTAAATAATGTCTCCAGTATGACTCCACAAAACAGTTGCACACGTGCACACACACATACGCGCACACACACCTCATCAATCAAGAGTGAGCTTTTCTAGGAGAACCTATCTTGTATGCAGTTGTGAAAGGAATCGAGGGCAGCAGTGGTGCTCTCCTACGTCTTGACAGTTTTGTGCCTCATAATTTTATTTCAAGAGAATTCACTTAAAATGCTTCACTGAAGCCCCTGGATGCTGATTTCTCCCATTCAAGTACTAAACAGGCTGCTACATCCCCAACCATGAACAGTGATTTCTGAAGGCAGAACTGGGATTGCATGCTGGGTAGCCCCAATATTCCCGTTTATCTGTAGAAAATAGAATAATAACTGTTATCAGGATTGTTGAGCTGATTAAAATGAGAGAATATGCACACGGCATCATATGCATAGCAGGTCTGCACAACCCTTTCTAAGAAGGAACTTGGGCAGCCATGTTGCTCCACAGTTGATTGAAACATGTATGGGTATCTGATATGCCGAGTCAGTCAAATCCATGAGCTGTTCAGTAAATAATGATGCAGCTTAGTGGAAAGTTCTATCTGAAAAGTAAGGTAGCAATAGATTATTCTCTAGAAATGGGAAATAAGGAGGAAATTGGGCAATTAGGGTCAGGAACTGATGCTAAAATTATATAAAAAGAGAGGAAGAGATGGGATCAAAAACCAGTTGAGTTATTGAGTAGGACTAAGTTATGAGTTTGGAGAAAGTATGAATAAGCTAAAGTGGTAAGGATAAGAAAAAAATATAGAATAGATGTTGAAAAGGCCAGGAAAGGTAGGGAACCCCCCCCCAGTAAACCAAGTCTGTGTCGTTGAGGCATGTAAATGGCAGAACGGAACAGTGAAGACCCTTGAACTTCTGCCACTGAAACTCAGAGTCAGCGTGGATCCAGAAGTGTTCCAATTCCTGCATTTCAATGGTTTGTCTATACCCCTAATTGCCAACGTTGTCTTAAAAATGCCTACCCATTGCTTGAAGATAGTCTGTCAGTCCTTCATTCTTGCAAAAAAGAACTTAATTAAGACACATTATTTAAAAGGATCGGTAAGTAGTGTGGCATAAGGGAAACAGAAGAACATTCCTGACAAAGGGGATTTCAGGAGTTAAGGCTTAGAGGTGGGAGGGTGTTACGATGTCAGTGGGTGGACAGAATCTGAGAGCTTTAGTTAGAGGGTTGTGGGAGACCAGAATCAAAGAGGAAGGGCAATGGAGTAAAGGCAATGAGAAAATTAGATGCCCAAAGATGGGGCAGCTGTAATGAGTTATCAAGGGCTTGAGCTTCTCCACCAATACTCTGATATTCTCACACCTCAGGATGTTATCTCTAACATCTTAAAGATCAGTCAACGATTTGATAAAAATAAGTCACCTAGGCAAGCAGTATACTCACTGATTGTTTATCAAAAGTCTAGTTGGGGACTGGAGCGGTGGCTTAGCTGTTACCGCGCTTGCCTGGCATGCACGAGAATGCGGGTTCAAACCCCAGCACCAGGTACGCAACGAAGTCTCGGAGCACTGACGGCCACATGAAAAACTAAATTAAAAAACTGATTCTCCTTTCTCTCCCCCCCCCACACTGTCCCTCTCTCTGGAAAAAAGGAAGAAGAAGCTATTGTGGGGCCTGGAGCAGTGGCTCAGCGATTGTGGCACTTCCTGGCATGCTCGAGGACGCAAGTTCAAACCCCAGCACATGTACACAGTGAAGTATTGGAGCAATGG
>PVKS010034137.1:0-21158 GCA_004027875.1 Aplodontia rufa | reverse complement strand
TCAGGAATAACATTAAAAACACAAAATTATTTTCAACTCTGATTCATGCTTAATGAGGAATGTGAAGGCAAAGACAAAATAAGATATTTGAAAATTAGATGAAAAGGATAGGAAATTCATTATTGAATCTAAAACCATAATAAACTTCATAATGCACAAAACCCATGAAAATGATATGAAATCCCTTAGGAATACAGAAAAATGCATAGCCAATTAATTAGATTATAAATAATAAACCGCATCCTTCATTGTAATGGAATATGAATCCTACTGTATAATGTCTATGTTAACCACACTTAATAATTGGTTGAACACATGCTTCATGTCAAAACTGTTTACTTTGTTGTGAGCATTAAAGGTAGTTTTTTTCTTTCCATGAATTTAATATTTCTGACTTTTGGAATTGTCACCACTCCACATGACCACTAAAGTTTATAAAAGAAGAAGAGTAAAGGACTGTACCTTCCATAATTATCAACTGCATGCATATTTGCTCCATTCTCTACTAAAAACTTTGCCATGCACTGTCTGTTTTCCATCAGAGCACGTAAAAGTGTTGTGAGGCCCACCTGTAGCAAAGCAGAACCATTTTAGATTCACACAATTGGATAATTTCAATTGAATTGAAAGACTTGAAAATGAAAATGTGAATATGAACTTAAGTAAAAACAGAAAACATAGCTTTCACCTTAGAAATGCATTTAGAGAAGGGCTGTTCCTTTGCTTTGAGACAGTCCTTTCCTCTCCACAGTGTAAAGATGAAAATCAGCCTTGTCCACAACGCACATCAAATTTTGAGTGATTCCAAGGGACTTGACATCCACTACAACATTCATCCTAGTACTTAGGAAAATATATTGCTCCCCACCTAAACCAAAATCTGCTTGAAGGAAGGGTTGCATCTTTGACCTAGATAGCCCTGAACCCTAAAATACATTGAAAAGGGTTTTTTGTTCTTTTGATTGAATGGGCTAAATACTCATTTCAAGAGCAGGGTTTCTTACTGCATATTCCAAAGCATATTTACTTTTCCAGAAGTATTTTCTCCCAAATGTAAATTTCTTGATCAAAACTTACTGTAATATATTTAATGGTGCATTCTATATCCAGTGTGAAAGAAAACTCTTTAAATTTGTTTGGTCCATAAATGGTCACATTTTTTCTGATGGTAATCACTAATAATACAGGAATTAGGATGCCATGGTATACATTTGAAAACTTTTCAATAATGTGGCGTTTCCTCCCAGTTCAGGGAACAAATGACATTCTTATTTACAATGATAAACCATTGTAAATCATGCCCACTTGATTTTTGATATATTTTTATTCAGATTCCAATTTTGTTTCCAAATCCAGTCATTAAATTTGATGAGAACTGTCAGTCCGAAACAAAAATAACATTGTTTACGAATAAAAATATTAATTCTGATCCATGTGGCTTATTTTAACCATAATGAAAGTCACTAAATCACTTGAAGTTTTCAGAGACAATAGTGAAGATAAAGATGTCATATTGAAGAAAAATGGACATAGTTCATCCAATTCCAAATAGGATTGTGCTAATAAGGCTTAAATATGCTCATATGGGAAGAAGAGGGAGTCACATCCACAAGGCCAACCTGGGCACCGCGGTGAGACACTGTCTCAAAATCAAACAGGCAAAGAACTGGTGATATCGCAAGTGCTACAAAATTGTTGGGTATATTTCCCTGTACCACACACACACACTCAAACAAAAATGATTTAAAGCATATTTGCAAGGACTATTATTCTCTCCTGGGTTGTTTCACTCTAATTAGAAAGTCATTATCGAAAAGCTTATTTCAAAAGAGAAAAAATTGAGCATTAAAATATTTCTGAATTCAGAAATTTTTTCATAAGTTCTTAGAAGTCAATTTTATACTTAAGTAATTCCTTGAAAGAATTACAATTGAAAGTGAAACCTTTGATATAACTTATTTAAAACTAGTTTCTCACAGAAGCATGAACTTCAAAGAGGATAATTTGACACTTTGTGTATCAATGCTAGAAGAAATCAATATCCAAAACTGGAAATAAAATTTATACAGCTATACCTTGTTCTTTGTTTCAATGATTGCGTTGTGCAAAATCATTCTTGCTGCCATTCCTGTGTTCTTATTGTAGACAGCATAGTGAAGAGCAGAGTTGTCACAGGTGTCCTTCACATTTGGATCTGCACCATGCTCCAGCAGAATACTGGCACATTCTTCTTCCTGGCACTGCGCAGCCTGTCAGTATGGCACCAATAAGAGATTATCAAATCAAAGAAATTGAGATGTAGAGACCACAGCTTTCAACAACTAGCCACACTTGAAAGAAATGTATTTTCTTTCAAAGAATATAAATCAAATCAATCCCCTGATGAAAACTTCAACTACCATCTACCTTAAATAGAGCGGTGCTGTTGGCACTGTCACAGACATTTATGTTGCATTCCATTTAAATAAGTAATGTCACCACTTCTGGATGGCCAAAAGCACAGGCATAATGCAGAAAAGTCCTATGAAAATGAAAGCAAACTTCAGAAATTTATTGAACACTGTCTAATTTTTTTCTACAAAATTATAATCTTCCTTTAATTTTTTACTCCAATTATCTATACCTGCTTTCAGGGATCAGGGGTGTGGTGGGATTTTTGGGCTGGAGATGGAACATAGGACCTCATTCATGCTAGGCAAGGACTGTACACCTTAGGTATATCATTAGCTCAGAGAAACATGGTTGGAAAGGAAGACCAAGGACTTTGCAGTGAGTCCAATTTAAATTGAAATCTTTCTTTAAGCTTTGTTACTTATTAACTATTATTGGTTAGCATTTCTATGCATCTTTCCTCACCCAAAAACCAATGTTTGAAGAAGTAGCTATGAATCAGGGCTTCACAGTGATCTCAAAAAAATCTATGCAGAGGATTTACAAATATAATAAAAACCCCAACTTGATAACTCCTTGATAATTGCTGTGTCTTCTAATTAATAATAATAACATCTGGATGAAGTAAAATAGCACAAGAATTTCGATTTCACAGATTTTCAATGCATTATAGATTTCAATCTGGTTAAGATTCTTTTTTTGCATTTGGGAAATCATGATACTGGAATTGTGATTGTAATTGATGATGTTCTACAGACTTAGTTGTCATTATTTATGGAATGTTCATATGCAGAAGAATAATCACAGAATCCTTGTTGCCATGCAAAGATCAAAATTAACATAAAATGTTCATTGCCATCCTACTCTTTGTTCGAATTTAATTTTTATTTCTTAAAATTACTAAAGAAAGGACTCTGAATGACAATGACAAAGAAAGTTTCCTTTCATTTTAGTTGAACATAATTTATGATTTAACTTTTTCATTTAATTTATATTTACATTTAGAGAATGTATCAAAATTAGACATAGACAGGGCTGGATATTGTTATTTGTTACTGTTATGAATTTCCCAAATGACAGCTAATGTGTCTTTTACAATTGTTTCATGTCAGAAATGCCTTTGAAGGAACAGAAAAAAAATTTTGAATGAAATTCAGGTCAATGGCTTCACATTTAATTTGTCAACATTTTAGCCTGTGCAGTGTAAGAAGAAATTTTGAACATTGGAAGGGAGCTGAGAAACAACAGAACATGCACTCTACCTAATGATGTGATTACAGATGGTGGATTAAATGCATTAAAATTAATTATAAATACAGAAGGGTATTTCAAATTTTTCAGTTAGCCATGAGGCCTTTGATTTCCAACAGCCAAAATTAAACAAAAATACTGATGTGCATTTTCCTCATAGATTGTAAAATAAAAACTATAAACTAAAGAGATCTTTCTCATCCAGCTAAGTGCACTTTAAATGTTTTAAAAGCATATGCCTCCTTTGGGTAATAATTTTCTTTCATAGAGGGTTTCGTACTAATTTTGATAGAATTATTTTCAGATTGCTGGCTCTTCAACTATTGGTATAATTCCATGTTTAAGTTTTTCATTCCAGCCTGTGGGTTCAACAGTCCAGTTTTCAAATGAAAAAAGCACAATGACCAACTTGGTTTTCAAGTTATGATTAGCTATGCTTTAATGATATAGAATGAGTAAGTACAAATTTCTAATTGTAGCTGATACATTTCTCATTTTGCCTGAATGAAAACTCTCAAGCTGTGTTCTTTCAGGTATTTCCATATTGTGACACAGAAATGTAGATGGCTTCTGAGGTGGTTGCACAATCATGTCATTCTACATACAGGGTGCTTCCGAAGCAGGACGATGTTAACTTCCAGACCACTGTGACAAATTATCAAGCATATGATGCAAAATAAACTGTAAATGGGTTGGAATGCTGCTGAGTGGTAAGGTGGCACAGGAGTCAATTTCAACTTCTGATAACCACAGGAAAAGATACCTAATATTCTAGAATCAAAGTTCTTTTTATGAATGGATAATATTTGCATTCCTAAATATGAAATGTAAGTAATATCACAAACTTAGATTCTCAATGATATTTCAAAGTTTCAGAATGCTATTCTATTCCACTTATATAAACTTCCTATTAGTATACCATTACTTGGTGAAAATAAAGAGCATACTACAGCAAGACAAGTAGATACATGACCATAAAATCAACTACTAAATATGCAGAGATATGAGGGTCACAACTTCAGCCCCAGACTCAGCAAATTTGAGATGGCCTAAATGACTTATTAAGAGATACTCACAATCAACCCTTATTTCTCTAAGTTAAGCTGCTTTTACTCAGCATAATTTCTTCAATAGCCATCCATTTACCTTCAAAGGCTGCAATACCATTGTTTCTAATTGCTGTGTAATATTCCATGGTATAAATGTACCACAGTTTTTGGATCCATTCATCCAGTAAGAGACATCTGGATTAATTCCATGGTCTAGCAATAGTAACTTGTGCTGCTATGAACATAGATATTGTTGTGTCACTATGATGTGCTGATTCTAAATTCCCTGGAAAGATACCCAGGAGTGGAATAGCATGGTCATATGGTGGGCTTATCCCTATTTTTTTGAGGATTCTCCATACTGCTTTCCAGAGGGACTGAGTAAAATCAGCTTAACCCAGACAACTAAGTCTCGAATGTCTCCACTCATCTGTGGAGCTTGAGCCTAGACCCTGGTCAGTGAGAAAGTTGGACTATTATCATGTGCTAAATCCAGATAAGGTGTAATGTTATACAACCTAATCATTCTTTGGAGATATTGTGGGAAGTGGAAGGGAGGGATAAAGTTGGGTAATTGAGGGGGGCGCTCCTGGGGTAATTCTAATGTTCAGAATCTATACACATTTTATATTATTTTGTAAAAATTATGTATGGTTGTTTAATAAGAAATTTCAAAATAAAAAAAGTAATGAAAACCACATTAAGATATCACTTTATGCCAGTCAGAATGGCAAAGATGAAGAAAATAAACAATAATAGATGATGGCCCCTGCTTCACATCAGCTTCACCTTAACATTTTCTGCTTTTGTTATTATTTTTACACCTGTTTATGGAGTTTACAAATTTGAAGCATGTGGGATAAATTCTAGAAGTAGAATTGACTATGTCTGATTCACCCTTTAGTATTTGATTTATGCGCTAGATACTTTCAGATCAGTGTTAAGATAATCATCTTATTTATAATTTTTATATCTGTCAGTAAAAGAGTATTTCTCAAAAATGAAGAAAAGAGATGCAGAAACTCTCAAAATAACATCTCAGGTAAGACATCTGACCATGAATTTAATCTTGGTGGACATATCTTAAGTAAAACCATAAATGTAGGAATATTTTCATTACAAAAGGTATACTAAAGATCAAATAGTGAATTGTATTTATACTTTCTTGATTTCTTAATGATTTTAATTCAGAATTATATAAGGAAGTAATGCTAGAATTGTACAACTAAATCAGGGTTATCTAGAGAAAATGTCCCATCGCTTATTCTGGCTCCCAAAATCATCCTATATTTCTCTAATAAGCATGAAAAATATTTTCCATTGATTGTGGTATATTCCCTGAATATTTCCATTTTAGCAAATTAGACATTGTGGGAATAGGATAGAAGATCCTGAAACAAAACCTCAAATATTTTTTATTGAGAAATTTATTTGTTGAACAATCATACACATTTTATCAATGTAAAATATACTGTATAAAGATTCTGAAAATTGGATTTATGCTCAAGAAACCCTCAAATCTTTAAATATCTGATTTTTGACAAAGGGGGACAAAATATTACATGAAGGGGAGACAGCCTCTTCACTAAATGGTGTTGGACAAACTAGACAGCTACATATCTTTCTCCTTGCATGAGGATCAAACCAAAATGGATCAAGGAGCTAGAAATTAAATCAGCTACACTGCAACTGATGGAAGACAAATTAGGTCTAACATTTCAGCATTTGGGAGTAGACAAAGACTTTCTCCACATGTCTCCTAAAGTGAAGGAACTAAAGTCAAAAATCATTGAATGGGATGCCATAAAGCTAAAAAGCTTTTGTACTGACAGGGAAACCATCAAAAGAGACAAGAGGTTTCCAATGGAAATGGAGAGAATCATGGGCTATGATTTCTCGAACAGGGGCCTCATATCCACAATCTACAAAATCCTCAAAAATCGCTAATACAAAAACACAAACAACCCAATCAATAAACGGGCCAAAGAGCTAAATAGAAACTTCTCAACAGAAGACATTGATAATGCAAATGAATACATGAGAAAGTGCTCCAAATCACTAGTAATCGGAGAACTGCAAATGAAAACTACATTAAGATATCACCTTATGCCAGTCAGAATGGCAAAAATGAAGAAAATAAACAATAGCAGATGCTGGAGGGGCTATGGAAGATAAGCACACTAACATGCTGTTGGTGGAGCTGCAGACTGGTACAGCCCCTTTGGAAAGCAGTGTGGAGAATCCTCAAAAAACTAGGGATGAGCCCACCATAAGACCCTGCTATTCCACTCCTGGGTATCTTTCCATGGGATTTAGACTCAGCACATCATAGTGACACACCAATATCTATGGTCATAACAATTAAATGTAATACTGCTAGACTATGGAAACAAACCAGATGTCCCTCACTGGATGAATGGATCCAAAAACTGTGGTACATTTATAACATGGAATTTTACACAGCAATTAGAAACAATGATATTGGCACCTTTGAAGGTAAATGTATGCCTATGAAAGAAATTATTCTGAGTAAAATTAGCTTTACCCAGAGAACCAAGGGTCGATTTTTCTCCACTCATCTGTGGAGGTTGGGTGTAGACCCAGTGAGAAAATTGGTCTATTATCATTTGTTAAATCCAGAAAAGGTGTAATGTTATACAACATACTACTTTTTTAGAGATATTGTGGGAAGGGGAAGGGAGGGATTAGTGTGGGTATTTGGGGAGCAATCCTTGGGGGTAAATCTATACACATTTTATTTTATTTTCTTAAAACCTTGTATGGTTGTTCAAAAATTGAAAAAAAATTAAAAAAGAATAAAAAAGGGTAAATATTCAATCTTAAAAAAGAGATACTCAAAAGGAAAAAAGGAAAAAAGCATTGAAAAGTGAATAAAAAAGAATTCACAAAGGAAAAAGCAGTTAAATCGTACAAAAAAGAGAAATGTCAAAAGCAACAGAACTTTTCTTATCTATTCAAATATTGTACACTTGTTGTGCCATACAGCAAATTTCAAATAAAGAAAATGAAAAGGAGTAATAGTGGGTGAATATGATATAAACTTTTCTAGAGGAGATACTGCAGAGAAAGAAGTTATTCAGGTATTCACTTCTAAGGTTTTTCTAAAAAATATGCAATGATTAACAAAAAATGGAAATATTTTCTCATTAAAATATTTGAAAGAACAGATTCAGACCCTCCATTACTATACATAAAAAAATAGATACCGTGAAAAAGCCATGAGAAAAGAGGCTGTGTGCTTTCAATATGTAGAGATATTCTATTTTCAATAACAGATCTCAAAATGATTGCAACACATCTGAGTGAGAAGTCTTGTTCCTCTGCAGCTGGTGCTCTCCAAATGCTAAAGAGCCATATAGTCAAGGATCATTCTTTTATGATCAGTGAGAAAAGTCAGACCTTAACACTTTTTTGATCCTTACTTTCCTTTGACACTTTCTCCAATTCCAATTCTGCTCTCAATTTGTACCTTCCTGTCTGCTGCTGTGCAGTTGAGTGGTGAAATGAAGGACCATACTCTGACAACTTGGAGGAAAACCTGTCTTCCTTGCAAACATTGGTCTGAGTGTCCTGTAACCTAGCAAGCCTTTTAAGTCAGACGAGTAGGAAATGAGTGAAAATGTTGAAATATTCTATAAAATCTTCATCAGCAGCAACATTGGAACCCCTATTCATGCCACTGTGAAAAACAGTCTTTCATCAACATTTCCCCTATCACAAGATACCTGGTGAGGTACCTCAGGAAATACCTTGTATACGTGGGCCTGTTAATACACTGATAGTGTGCTTCCATCACAAAGATTTGTTCATCCAATTTCTGATATCTTGATACATTACTTAGGATATGACAGTTTGCTGGCCCAGTGTCCTGAAATACATAGGGAAAATGCCCCCACATTTTGCTCCTTAAATCTCATGCAATAGTCAAAAAGTGCTGTTAGGGGAATACCTCATGTGTGGGAGAGGAGTTTTGTTGTTCTTCTCACCTACACATGCTAGGCATGGGTGCACACCAAGCTCTGTAGATGTGACTTGCTCAGGCCATTGTAGAGGGAAAAACCAAGCGTCATTGGTGAGGGGAGATTTACACTCACAGTGGTCATCCTGTGGACACACTCTGGGAAATGCTCCCTAATCCCATACATCCCTTTGCCCCTGGGATCCAGCTCTATTACCTGTTGTTGTCAATACTGTCATTCATGCCACATTGGCCATGAGCAAGCATACTCCTCAATTTGGACACAATTCTGGAACACACAGCCTTCTGGATCCTGCTCTCAGCTTTGTCACCCACCTGGCCTCTGGGTGAGTGGAGTCCGCAAGAACTGCCCCACCTAAAGCACAGGCACTCCATCCTCAGGCTGGTGCAGGAACCATAGAGTCCCTGATAATAAGCCAGCACACCAAAGCCTTTTCTCTTGGCAGAGGTCAAGGCATAGAGGCACCTCTCACTGGCTTTGACAGAAACCTCACCAGCGACTCAAATCAAGAATTAGAGTCAAGCCAACTGTGTCTCCCCACAGTGCCCCAACAGCACACCTCTGTGCTTTGGTAGCTCTGAACTCCCAAACAGTGGTTGCCAAGTGACAGGGCCAGATTCTGATGCACATGAATGCTCCTACTGGGTTCTGATTGGCTGAGGAGTGCAGCATCATCAGCATGTGCTTGGGCAAGACCAGCAGGAGACCAACTGCCACTCAGACTTTTCCTTCCATTGGTGAGCCCCAGCAGCAGTTGGCTGTGTGTCACACACTTTCAACACTGGCTCTCACCGCTATGGAAGCAGCCATGATGTCTGAGGGATTGTTTGTGAAACCTTTCAAGCTCTGTTTGCTCTGGCACTGGGGTTTGCAGGTTAGGTTGTCTCTGGGCCCTTGGCACAGGCCTGTCTTCCCAGTCTGTGGGATACTCAGGAAGGAAACGTGCACCTTTCAAGCCGGAGAACACAAATGGACAAAGCACTCCCTCCAGAGAGTGAGGCAAAGGAGAGAAGGTGGTCACTGTGTGGTAGGGTTACCCTGGGATCATCCTAAAGTCCTGGGAACAAACCTGAGAGAACCCTAGCTCTTGTTTAACAATCACTCCTCAGGTGTTTAGACATAGGTCATTCCTTTATGCCTAATCTTATATGTCTGCCCTCCCTTTTTTTTGTATTGTCCAATAATGCCCACTCAGGGGAATTCTACTGTTTGGGAAAGATGCATTTTTTTTACTCTTTAGTTAGTTGAGACTGTAGAAAACTCTATGTTCTCTATGTGTGAGGTGCTCATACAGCTGTATATTTAAATAGGAATCAACAGGGTGTAAGGGCTATGCACCAACATGTGGCCTTCCATTTGCATAGCCTCTGGGCAAAGTATACATATGAGACCCATCCTAAATCATACAGGGCACTCCTTTCTGTGACTGCTGCAGGAACAGTTGGCTCCCTGTTGCTAGGTCTCCGTGCCCAAATCTTTTGACAATTTAAAATCTTTTGCCTCTCATAGGTAACTTCTCGTTCATCTTGTGGAAACCACATAAGTGACCGAAAACATTCACTTTGATTCAAGCCTACCAATTCTTTCCACAGTGCACTAATAGCACAGCTCTTCAGTTTGGTAATTGTGAAGTCCAAAACAGTGTATGACAAAATGATGGAGCCAATGTAAAGGGCTTGTGAATATTTCTGATAAGTTCTTATTTCCAAGTTCTGATCTCTATGTGTCAAGAGATCATGTTATTGTAGTTTATTTTATTTTAGGATATGTAGCATTCCTTTCTAGTCAGAAAACCAGTACGAGGTTCACTACTTCCTGAAACTGTTGAAATTCAGTTAGTTTGTCACAGCTTTCATGGATTTGCTATGAGGCCTGTCATCCATGGATTTGCTATGAGGCCTGTCATCCTCAAAATTCTTTTGTCATTTATTGCTTTGTCCCTCTCAATTGATTCAACTTGCTGTCCTGTAGTGCTCACAAGTCACATTCCTTGAGTCTGAACTTCCTTTCCTGGCTTGGCACATACAAGATGCACAGCTGCCTAAACAGTTTTTTCTCTCTTCATCTTGTTTCACAAAACCTTGGAACATTTCTAGTACAGTGAGTTCTTCCTGTGCTACAGCATCACCCCAACTCTCATGACACTTGTCTACTCTGCCTGTGCAACTCGGTGACAGATACTTCATCCTTTATCAGCCCCATTCCCACTGACAGGCTTTCCTTTATTAAACTCCTTGAGCTTGAAGGTGTCTCTGTGTGCTGGGCTAATTATGAACACCTTCAGATTGTATTTACTAGACATTGCTGATTTCCTCTTATCTGTAGTTGAAGAGCTATGCATGTCTCCCTCTATGTGACACATGCTCTCTGATTATGTGGCCTGGGTTGCACTGTTTATTTTGGTGTAATTAAGTATATTACTTTGTGCATCTTCGAGATTTTGTTATATGTTGGTATAAAATGTGGCTTTTGTTGCATACAATTCTCAGGGATAGACTTACTTTTGCTAAATGATTCCTTTTGCTTTTAAGTAGGTAGACCTAAAACTATCTCTTGAACACTCTAATTTTTAATTATTTTATTCCTTGAGGGAAGCATTATGTTTAGAGTGATTTTCTTACTGTACTTTTTTTCTTTTTACACTTGAAGAGGAGGACTGTCCCACGTCACAAGGTGGGTTTTAGTGAGGGAAGTTCTCTCAATGGCTCCCAGGGGCAATTGGGCTGGCCTGTGAGAAGTGGAGCATTTTACACCTCCATGTTGTTGGTCGGACCCTCCTGTCCAGATGGATGGCACCTTCACAAGGACATCTTTGATTCTTGAACACCTCCTGTCTCTCTTGTTTCCATCTCACCACCACTGCCCCACCCAGTCTTCCCACGATCCTCACAGAGCTGTCCACCCCTGGAAGAGAAGCCAAATGTGATTGCAGCATCCTGGTGCACATGGCCACCATTCCAGACTGGCTTCTGCTACTGCAAAGATGTGAATGGGTGGTACAATTTCCACTTTCATCTACTTACACTCCATCTCCCTGATTTATAAATACCCATGAAGAAGAGTCTTTTCTTCCATGCAAAGAGAAATAAACTGGACTTTTGTGTGCCTGTGTGGACAGCCTCATTTTCCAGCATGCTGAGATTTGATCATGTTATGTAAAAATTTGTGTTTTAAATAATTTACTATGTTTTCATTTTTCTAATTTGAATTGTATCCATTTGGACAGTACCTGAATAAATGAGAAGCTTCTATCATTGACCTGTGCAGGCCATTACTCAGTGGAGGCTATGTGTCCTCTACCCATGTGGTGGCCCTGGTGGTGTCACAATGGGTGATACCTTTCATCATCCCCACGTGACTGTTCCCTGCTCTGCTGCTGATGACTTCTGCCTCAGTGCCCTTCCTTTTCTGTCCAGTGTATCTCACAGCCTCATCTCCTAAGCCCTTCCCTCTTCCTGGCTCCTCCTCCCTGTCCTGTCTGGGTCCCAACTAGTCTTCCTCTCCCCGGAGCCCCTGGCCAGCCTTGGGCTCAGGGCCTTATAGCTACACCCGGGTTGCCTTGCTGCCACCCTTCCTGAATGACCAGGCACAGCCGGTGTATGTGCTGGGGATCTTCCACTTCTTCTGCTAGGCCACAGGGGAGTTGCGGTCACCCCATCTGTTGTGTGGGAGGGGCCCTTTGTGTCTCCCAAGTCTCTGACTTTATCTCCCACTGCCTACTAGCCCTGAGCTTGAGCTCCAGCATGCTTTCATTTTGGCTCAAGCCAAAGATAAACTATAGGCAGTCAGCATGAAGCTATTTCTGGTACACAGCAGGGGTCAGCCAGATTTTGACCATAAAGGGCCAGATGTTAATTATTCCAGGCTTTGTGGGCCACAGGTTCTCTATCACAGACACTCAACTGTGCCATATCCTCTCAAAGCAGCCATAGATATAGAAAGAGTGGGTGGGCCATATGCCCATAAACTTTATTTACAAGTAGTAGCAGTGGGCCAGATTTGGCCAAAACCCTGCAGCATGCCAAGTTGTGGTATATAGGGATGCTTCCATTTCTCTAACGTATTGGAGGTTGATAGGGCATTTGGAACCTCAGAAGGGGAGTTGAGTAAGTGACTCTTATGATAATATTTTCACCCCCCAACAGCTGGGACCATGGGTGTGTGCCAACATGCCTGGAGGGTCGAGCTTTTTTTCTCAGTGCTGTGGGCTAAACCTGGACTTAGACACCTGCCCTTCAGTCAGGTGTTTGACCTCAGGCAGGCAGGATGGAAAAGCTCTTCATGTGGCTATGGGGTCTATGTCCTTTGGCAGAAGTGGAGTCCTTCACAGACACTCAGGAACCTCCTTGGATGTAGGAAGCTGAGGAAGCTTGACTTTGGGTCCATACAATGTGGTAAAGAACCCAGGGCTCCATCACTGTCAAGGCCATTATGTGTTTAGCTGAGAGGTTCACAGGCTTGTGTTTCCTTATGGCCAGGTGTTAATGCACATAAACTTTTGGGAGAGAATGAAAGATTGGGGGGAATGAGGCCTTGCTGTAGTCAACAGAAACCAATCCAGGAAAGTCACATGTGGAGAATTTGGTGTAGGGAGTTGATTACAAAGGTGAAGAAAGGCTAGTGTCAAAATGGGCTGTTAGATTACCCCAACATGTAGGAGCTGCAGAAAGCCACTAGCAGCATAAGCAGAAGGAAATGGCACTAGCCAGTCTCTATAGCCAAGATGCTGTGGCTGGGTTGACTTGCAGCCTACCTCTGCTGACATGAGGTCCTGGGCTAGAGACAGGTTTCTTCCTTCAGACTTTCATCACCTATCAGTTCTTGCAGGAGCAGACCTAACAGAAAGCTGCGTGTCTGGGATCTGGAAGGACTCATGTGGCCTTGCAGTTGTCGTCAGATGTGTACAGACATGGATGAGAGATGAGAGATTTAGGAAACCAACCTGGAAGGGATGGACAAACCAAACCGGAAACTCAGGCCTCCAGTCATCCCTCTGCCCTCTGCTCACATGGTCCTTTTTCTCTGTCCAGTAACATTGGGTCCCTTCTTTTCCCTTGTTCCACTGTGGACACATTTTTGAGGTTCTTCCTGGGAAGGAGTGGATGGCCTTGGTCCTGGGCAGAACGGACCAAGGCCAGGGCAGGTTTGGCATGTGATGCACCCAGAGGGTCCCATGGATCTGCAGACTGAGCCCCACCTAAAGCAGAGGCACCTGTGTGGCCTCTGGGAGTCAATGGAACTGTGCTCTGTGTTCTGCCTTTGGAACCATCCACTGAGGAAGCTGCAGACGCTGTTACAGGGGATACATAGCATTCAGAGTTGGCAGTGTTCCTCAGGGGAGGTGGAAAGGGCTCCACACACTTCTTTAAACAAAGCTCAGGTGCTCTGAACACAGGTCACTTTACGCTTCCTACAAAATACTTCCACCAACCTGCTATGTTTTGGAAAACACCCATGCACACTCCTCAACTCGGAGACACCCATTCCTACCTGGATCCCAAGGGAAGGTACCAAGCACAAATGAAGACTGCCAGAAACATCATGCTACCCCTCATTCTCTACCTCCTGCACCAACAAAGAGTGCCTCTCCTTCTCTTCTTGAGGCTATCCATATTCCTTCTGAAACCAGCACCTGTCCTGGCATCCTCAGCCCTCTCCTAGCTTCACACACATGCTCTCCCTCTACTGCTGGGCACACTGCAGGCCTCACTACTTGTTGCTGGGACCAGCCTTGCAAGACGGCAGCCCAGGCAACTGGCGCACACAAGTCCAGGCTCAAACCAGATCAGTGCAGGCATGCTTCAGGAGGCCAAAAACATCCATCGGCCACCAATCAGATACGGAATCAGGGACAGCAGTGCAGCACACCAGTCCAGGTTTGGGCTGCCTCTTCCTCCATACATGCATGGAAGGCTGCTGTGTCAATGATCCAGGGCCATTCCTGCCCCCTTGCAGGTACACCTTGCAAAATCATTCAAAAAGCTTCTGCTGCAGTAGCCCCTGCACCAACAACCACTGCCTAACCTTGTGTTCTCAATGCTTAAATGATTCATCCCACACCCAGCAACTGTTTCTGGTCCCCTACGACCTCCCCTGACCTGGAAGCATATGCACTCCCACATGCCTTGCACACACTGGAGCTTACCTACCTTCTGCTGAGGCTCTCCAAGATACTGTAGGTCTGCCATTGGATGCCAGGGAGGTTAAACTCGCCAACAACAGGCCTGGTTAAGCCAGCCACATGCAAGGGGAACTGCCACCCTCGAAAAGCCAGGGCCGGGAACATTGGAAAACTCATCAGCGCAATAAGAAGAAAGAGGATCCCGATGTGCCCTCCCCTGCTGTTTCCAGGGTCAACATTCTGTTGTTCAGTTTTCCGGGTCACGGAGGACAGCAGAAGCATGTCCTCTTCCATGCCGCCTGGTCTTCTTCTGTTGCCTCCTGAATGAAATCCCTCCACATTCAAAAAGTGCTTGTTCCACGTGCTCTGACTTGAGGGCTTAGGGCCCACTGGACAGCTGAGGATGTGGCGATGTGCGGAGCCAAGTTGGCTTGGGGTCCGGGGGTGTGGCCTGTGGCAGGCATGGGTTCCACATCCCATCACAATGGAAAAAGGAGAAATCAGAACATCAATGCACACCCCCTTGATTGCACTAACCATTTACTGGGTCATACACACTACAGCGGTCAGAGATGCTCACAGTGTCTTTTGGGATATTAGCCTGTCAGGGTTTTTGGCAGGGCACAAAAGCTGTGCAGGCATAGGAGACTTTCAGGCTACGCAGAAGAGCCAGTTTGTAAGGCAGATTCAGGGAAGATGTAAGAAATGGGGGTAAACTTATGGAAGTGGTGCTTGGAGCTCAGACAGGGAGCCAAGAATCCCAGAAGCATTGGGGCCTGGACAGCAATGACAGGTGCACTGAGACAGGCTTCGCCTATGGCAGTGGTGAAGTTCACAGCCAACTTGGAGGAAAAATATCAATCCGAAGAGAGACATGGAGTCCATACTGGGTCCATACATTGCAGGTGAGTGCAGATGAGCACTGAGGGTGCCTGCTACGGATGGAAAGGGAAGCAGTGCAGTGTGGTCAAGTTCTCTGATTTTTGCAGCATTTTGGAACAGAGTTGAACCAGAATGACCAGGCCAAACTCAGAAAAGACTGTGGTGCTTGGCTTACATTATTTCCTGAAAAAAATCTTGAAATCCCTCTGTTCATTATTCGCATAATTGTGGAGTAAACACTCTTCCTAACATGCATCCAGCTATAGGACCCGTTGGGAAACTTACACCTGCATCGTGATTGCTTTCTACTACTGTTGAAGGATTGCTCATTTTAATGACAGATCTTCTCTTGACACTCTTCTGCCACACATCTGCTGTGATCTGTTCATGTGGTTTGTTCACCCACGTACCTGTGGTCCCAGGACCAAGCCACAACTCTGGATTTCTAAACTTTCTCATCTCTCTTGTCCCACCTTTTCCATCTCAGTCTTTCCATGCATGATCACATTTCTCCATGAAGAAAACAAAAGGATGATGCATGTGCAGTTACTTTGATTCACCCTGAAACCATCAGCAGGTGCCACAGCTGTATCTTCCAGTGGACCCACAAATCCCCTCTCTTCTCTCTATCATTTCTTACTCTCCATTTCAAACACTCACCTCAATCACGTACAATGGCACTGTTCCTTATATTGCCTGGCTTGCATCCAGTGGATATTTACTCCTCAGGGATTTGCAAGCAGGGAATTGCAACATCAAATCATGGCCAGACAAGGATGCCTGGTGAATTTCTGTGAGCTTTCTGTTTTTGAACATGCATGCTGCTTGAGTATACTCAAAGTGCAAGGAAAAACTTCGTATGCCCTCAGTTTTCTTCTGGAAGGGTTGTTGTCGATCCGTGAGGGGCATTCTGTCCTGAACTAACTCCATTTCAAAGGTTCCTCCTGCTAATGCCATTACCTTGGTAATTAAGTCTTGACCATTTGAAAGACCTGGGGCAAATGGTGAGATTCTCAGAAACTAAACCGTCGGAGACACCAGGCCTCCCTGCCTGGATTTCCTCCGAGATATCTGCAGAGTCTTTGGACAAGCTCCATGACCAAGAAGCTGAGTTGGTTTGTGGAAAACACACCTCCAGCTACACCACCCTAGCTCAGTCCCAGCATCGAAATTAACATGTGTAATAACTACCCAGGAAAGCCAAATGAGCAATTGTGTTCCATCTCCCAATGAAGGATGAGTAAGAACTAAGACAAATAATCATTAAAGTTGGTGAATATTCCACGTATATGCATATAGGAAAATCCTCTGTTTTGCCACAACCAAAAGTTTGCTGAAGTCACTAAAGTGGAAACAGACAGAACAAAAGACAACTGTTTAGCAAACTCGGTTTTTGATGGATCTCCCACAATTTTAAGGCACACTCAATGGACTCAGAGACCTTAAGCCTTAATACATATTGCACACAGGATACCACATATCGTCATGAAAATCTCATGTTGCAAACCATGCCGACATAGCAGCGGAGGAACCTCTTGTTTGGGTCAAAATGGAAAGAATGAACAAGAAAAAGGTAATGTTACAAAAAGTCTTCACAGCCACATTTTTATCGTTCAGCTCAAGGAATCTTTAGCTGAGTAGAAGCACATGCGTGTGCGCGTTTCCACACACACGTATGCACTATATCAAAGATTAAATCATTACCTATCTTTAGGTAAGTAAAGGTAAAATGTCAAAATCACAATGAATTAGAAATACAGTTTAACACAGTCACACACCTAGCAATAGGAAGGTATGGGTTTGGTAAAATGTAAGGAGCAGTATATGCTCTCCATATTGATAATGCAATTCAAGCCTTCAACACAATTCTTGAAAACAAAGCTCAGGTGCCCTGTACACCGGTCACTTTAGCTTCCCACAAAGTACTTCGACCAACCTGCATGGCCTGTCCAAATCCCCGCACACTCCCCAACTTGGAGAAACCCATCCCTACTTGGATCCCAAGGGACGGTATCAAGCATGAACTAGGACTGCCAGAAACATCATGCTACCCCTCAGTCTCTACCTCCTGCACCAACAAAGAGTGCCTCTCCTTCTCTTCTTGAGGCTACCCATATTCCTTCTGAAACCCGCACCTCTCCTGGCATCCTCAGCCCTCTCCTTGCTTCACACACATGCCCACCATGTACCTGTGGGCACACTGCAGGCCTCACTACCTGAAGCTGCTATCAGCCTTGCAAGATGGCAGCCCAGGCAACTGGCGCACACAAGTCCAGGCGCAAACCAGATCAGTACAGGCATGCATCAGGAGGCCAAAAACATCCAGCGGCCACCAATCAGATACAGAATCAGGGACAGCAGTGCAGCACACCAGTCCAGGTTTGGGCTGCCTCTTCCTCCATACATGCATGGAAGGCTGCTGTGTCAACAATCCATGGCCATTTCTACCAATTTGCAGGTATACTATGCAAAATCATGCAAAAAGGCTCTGCTGCAGTAGCCTCTGCACCAACAACCACTGCCTGACCTTGTGTCCTCAATGCTCAAGCCATCCATCCCACATCCAGCAACAGTTCCCGGTTCCCGAAGGCCTCCATTGACCGGCAAGCACATGCCCTCCCCCATCCCTTGCCCACACTGGAGCTTACCTACCTTCTGCTGAGGCTCTCCAAGATCCTGTAGGTCTTCCGTTGGATGCCTGGGAGGTCAAACTCACCAACCACAGGCCTGGTTGAGCCAGCCACATGCAAGAGGGACTGCCACCCACACAAGGCCAGGGCCGGGAACATTGGAAAACTCACCAGTGCAGTAAGAAGAAAGAGGATCCCGGTGTGCCCTTCCCTGCTGCTTCCAGTGTCTACATTCTGTTGTTCAGTTTTCCGGGACACAGAGGACAGCAGAAGCATGTCCACTTCCATAGTGCTGGGTCTTCTTCTAAAGCCTCCTGGATGAAATCCCTCCACTTTCAAAAGTGCTTGTTCCACGTGCCCTGACTTGAGGGCCTAGGGTCCACTGGACAGCCGAGGGTGTGGCCATGTGCGGGGCCACGTTGGCTTGGGGTCCAGGGGTGTGACATGTGGCAGGCATGGGTTCCACCCCCCATCACAATGGAAAAAGGAGAAATCAGAACATCAATGCACACCCCCTTGATGGCACTCACCATTTACTGGGTCATACACGCTACAGCGGTCAGAGATGCTCACAGTGTCTTTTGGGGTATTAGCCCCTCAGGGTTCTTTGCAGGGCACAAAATCTGTGCAGGCATAGGAGACGTTCAGGCTATGCAGAAGAGCCAGTCTGTAAGGCGGATTCAGGGAAGATGTAAGAAATGGGGGCAAACTTATGGAAGTGGTGCTTGGAGCTCAGAGAGGGAGCCAAGAATACCAGAAGCATTGGGGCCTGGACAGCAATGACAGGTGCACTGAGAAAGGCTTCGCCTATGGCAGTGGTGAAGTTCACAGCCGACTTGGAGGAACTAATTTCAATGCGATGAGAGACATGGATTCCATACTGGGTCCATACATTGGAGGTGAGTGCAGATGAGCGCAGAGTGCGCCTGCTATGGACTGAAAGGGAAGCAGTGCGCAGTGGCGCAGTTCTGTGATTTTTGAAGAAGTTTGCAGCAGACTTGACCTAGAGAGATCAGGCCAAACTCAGAAAAGACTGTGGTGTTTGGCGTTCAACATTTCCTGAAAAATTCTTGAACTCCCTCTTTTCATTATTCGCATATATATGGAGTAAACACTCTTCTGAACATGCATCCATCTACAGGACCCGTTGGGAAACTCACACCTGCATCGTGATCGCTTTCTACTGCTGTTGAAGGGTTGCTCATCTTAAATACAAATCTTCTCTTGACACATTTCTGCCACACATTTGTTGTCATCTCTCCATGTAATGTGTTCACCCACGTACCTGTGGTCCCAGGACCAAGCCACAACTCTGGATTTCTAAACTTTCTCATCTCTCTTGTCCCACCTTTCCCATCTCAGTCTTTCCATGCATGATCACATTCCTCCATGAAGAAAATAAAAGATGATGCATGTGTAGTTACTTTATTTCACCCTGAAACCACCAGCAGGTGCTACAGCTGCATCTTCCAGTGGACACACAAATCCCCTCTCTTCTCTCCATCATCTCTTACTCTCCATTTCAAACACTCACCTCAATCACGTACAATGTCACTGTTCCTTATATTGCCTGGCTTGCATCCAGTGGATTTTTACTCCTTAGGGATTTGCAAGCAGGGAATTGCAACATCAAGTCATGGCCAGAAGAGGGTGCCTGGTGATTTTCTGTGAGCTTTCTGTTTTTGAACATGCATACTGGTTGAGTATACTCAAAGTGCAAGGAAAAACTTCGTATGCACTCAATTTTCTTCTGGAAGGGTTGTGGTCGATCCGTGAGGGGCATTCTGTCCTGAACTAACTCCATTTCAAAGGTTCCTCCTGCTAAAGCCATTACTTTGGTAATTAAGTCTTCACCATTTGAAAGACCCGGGGAAAATGGTTAGATTCTCAGAAACTAAACCTTCGGAGACACCAAGCCTCCCCGCCTGGATTTCTTCCGAGATATCTGCAGAGCCTTTGCCAAGCTCCATGGCCAAGAAGCTGAGTTGGCTTGTGGAAAACACACCTTCAGCTACACCTCCCTAGCTTAGGTCCCAGCATCAAAATTAACACGTGTAATAACTACCCAGGAAAGCCAAATGAGCAATTGTGTTCCATTTCCCAATGAAGGATGAGTAAGAACTAAGACAAATCATTAAAGTTGGTGAATATTCCACGTATATGCATATAGGAAAATCCTCTGTTTTGCCACAACCAAAACTTTGCTGAAGTCACTCAAGTGGAAACAGACAGAGAAAAAGACAACCACTTAGCAGACTCGGTTTCTTACGGATCTCCCACATTTGTAAGGCACACTCAACGGACTCAGAGACCTTGAGCCTTAATGCATATTGTACACAGGATACCACATATCGTTACAAAAATCTCATGTTGCAAACCGTGCCGACATAGCAGTGGAGGAACCTCTCGTTTGGGTCAAAATGGAAAGAATGAACAAGAAAAAGGTAGTGTTACAAGAAGTCTTCAGGGCGACATTTTTATCGCTCAGCTCAAGGAATCCTTAGCTGAGTAGAAGAACACGTGTTTGTGCGGTTCCACACACACGTACACACTATATCAAAGATTAAATCGTTACCTATCTTTTAAGTAAGAAAAGGTAAGATGTCAAAAGCACCATGAATTAGAAATACAGTTTAATACAGTCACACATCTAGCAATAGGAAGATATGGGTTTGGTAAAATGTAAGGAGCAGTACATGCTCTCCATATTGATACTGCATTTCAAGTTTTCAACACAATTCTTGAAAACAAAGCTCAGGTGCCCTGGACACCGGTCTCTTTACGCTTCCCACAAAATACTTCCACCAACCTGCATGGCCTCTCCAACACCCCC